>MJUU01006625.1:13466-24820 GCA_002080025.1 Modiolus philippinarum | reverse complement strand
TGCAGCGACTTCTTGTTTACCGCACAGGTTGGGTCATCTAAGTCGGTCTCGAGTCCCCTAATATACTTCTTATTCATGTCCAGGTCTTTACGCGCTACCGCAGGAAAGAAAGTATCGCTTATTTGTTTTATTGTTACTACGTGGTCGTTGCCGGAACCGGGTGAAAGACCTGTGATTTTATACCCACCCATATCTAAGTCTTGTCCTTTACGGAAATATCTATCTAACTGAGCCTTGCTCGCATACTTACTTAGCACTATATCAAAATAAGTCTCTGTTGATGCACCTCCTGACACCGTCTGATATATTTCATTAAATATACCCATGTTTACTTTTTATATTAGGAAGATAAAAATGTTAAACGAACTAAAGGATTTAGCTCAAAAGAAGTCAAAAGCAGAGAAAGCGGTACGAGATTTTACCAAGAAGAAGGAAGAAGAAAGAATAAGAAAAAGTGTTCAGTCGGATAAACTCGAGGAATTCTTTGAACCAGTGACTAAAGCAATAGAAAAAATACCAGAAACAAAGATAACACCACAAGTTGGTCAACTAGTGCCTGCGGCAGTACCCGTGCCTAATATTATGGATACTGCGGTGCCACTCGCGATAGAGGAACCGGAGGAACCGCAGGCGCAGGCGGGACCGCAGATAGTCAAAATGCCACCAGGTGGTGTGAATATCAGTAAGTATGACGCCGAGGAACAACCAGAAAACACCGCCGCAGGCGCTGACCTGAGTAACGAAGAAAAAATCAGAAGGGCAAAGGGTATGAATGTGAAGCTCGGACAAATGAAATCCGGGGCGGAATTTCCACAAGATATCAAATATCTCCAGAACAAAAATAAAAATTATTATCAAATTGCAGGGGAAAAAACTGGTAGCGGTTTATCGTCTAAGGGGTCATACAAAATAGATACTACCGGCTCCTTTTCTGATCTACTGCTGGATTTGGAACAGCTTCTCGAATATAATAGGTTGTACGGACTAGACAATAAAGGACAACAAGTAATCAACACCAGGGTGGATGATGACTTCGTCGACCTAGTGACAAAGAGGTACAATCCCAAAAAAGCGTATTCTGATTCTGCAAAGCGGACATTTAGAAAACTAGTTACGCTGTCGCAACATCCCCTAGTAAAGTCGAGTGGTAAATACAAAAATATTTTGTGTTATGACCCAACAAAGCTAGTAGATCGGTCAGAGCTTCTTATTGCTGGTACGTATTTGGTTTGTCTCAGATAAATAGTATGACTTACAGTTGGTATAATATTTCTGAGTTCTATGGTAACAAGAAAATAAAGTATAGTCTTGATTCTAAGAGTGTCTTTGACCCTGGTAAAATATTCAAGGAATTGACATTTGCTGATGGTAACTACAGCTACGGGGACATGTCCACTTATATAGCAGAATTTATTTCGTTAAACGACAAAGTTGAAGATAGTCCAATAAGACTAGACTTTGATTTAACAAGCTTTAAGGTGCTAATTACACTAAAGGAAGGTGCGGTACTAGACTTGAGAGACGGTAACTTTGCTGAGTTAATCGGGTTCGACAAGAAAATAGTAAACCAAACAGAATACGGTAGTAAATTGCCTAACATCACTAACGGGATAGATAGTATTTATGTTCATTGTAACTTAATCAGTGATTCCGTTGTAGACGGTAAGTCGGGTGACGTAATCTACGTGTTTAGTACTGCAAATCTAACTCGTAGTTACCCGTTCGAGAGAACACCGTACCACATAGGATATTCGAAAGTAAACAAGACAAGGATTGACTCGATTCGTGTTTGGGTGACCGACGCAGACGGCAGAAATATAGACCTGAATGGTGTTGACACCAGTTTTACTTTTATTCTGAGAGAAATATAAACGGTACAGAAAAAATGAAAAAAGTATATAGTAAGGAGTTAGGAACATACATTGTTGTTGACCCGGTAACGAGGGAACAAATAGGTGGTGGATTATTCGACAGCATATTTAGCACTGCCGTAGGCACTGCTGCAAAACAACTGGCAAAAGAGACGATAAAGAAATCTGCTGTTGCAGCATTAGACACTGGGAATAAAAAAACTTGGTGAAAAGGTGGGAGAGTATGTAGCAGATAAAATAGCACCAACCGCAAAACCAAGTGTACCAGTAACACCGACCAAACCAAGTGCCTACGGCAGTGAATATGTACCTTCGACAAAACCAGGTGCATTGATTAAAGAAATTAAAAAATATTCCAACGACAGCGCCGCATCAAAAATTGGTCAACTGTTTGGTAAGGGTATAAAAGCAAGAATTAATCGCCTATTGTAGATAAAAATCATACTATAAAAATGGGAAGAAGAAAACTATATGAGACAGATGTAAAAAAAAAACAAGCCCACAATGAACATCAAAAAAAATATAACGCTTCCCACAAATTTTATTGTGAGGTGTGTAATAAACTCCTTTGTATTTCTGCCAAAAAATATCATATTAACTCTGCGGCTCATCGTAAGAGAGTTGTAGAATAAAAAGTTACCTAATAAAAAAATCATTTTATTTAAAGAATAAAAAAATCATTTAAAAGTGAATGATTTATAGAATAAAAAGTCATTCGAAAATGAATTACAACGAAAAAAAAACGGAATTAGAACGTATACTACTAGTCGTCCTCAAGAAAAATTAACTAGTGATGAGGTAGAGGTGATATCAGAGTTAATAAAAGAAAGACTGGATCACGCCGTTTCAGACGGGTTTACTGATAGCGCTGATGTACTAGTAAAATTTGTCTATACTGGTAGTACACCAAGTTACAAATACAATACCACCAAGAGTATGAACTCGTTTCTTATAAGAGAGTTTACTGACTTTGTATCGCTTTATCAACAATACGTAGACCTTTCTTTACCTCCGAATGAGGATTATATATACGAAATCATAGGAATTAGAATAAAAGTGGTAAAACCACCCAGTGGTGGATGTTGGGATCATAATTATTCGGAAACAATAACAGATGGGGTTAAAAGGAAACGCCTATTATCAACTAATAATAACTGTTTCTTGCGATGTTTAAAACAACTGCCGCAGGCACTCAAACCAGATTTTAATCCTACAATCACTGTCTGTGATGAGATACGAAGAGCATATGGGTTGGCTCCTAAAACACCCGTGCCGGTGCCAGTAGCGTGGAATATAATAAAAAGGTATCAGTTACCTGTTGGTTTATTCTGTGAAGAGACAAAAGAGCATTACGGTAAAGAGTATCTCACTACTATAGAACTAGCTAAGGGACATTACAGTCCTATTATCGAACAAGAAAAGAAGAAGCGTTCGTCTTTGTTGTTCTATTTATTTCGGCGAAAAGCATATTTGCTCGGTTGTTTGTACCCGTTTTGGTACTCGATATAAGAAAAAACACAAGTGTAACAATAACACGGCTGGTTATTATTATGTAGTAATAAAGAAAAAGGGTGGGTGTTTGATCCAAAGAACAACAAAGAGCAAAGAGTTAAACACCAACATAATTCACTATGATATAGAATCTTACACAAAAATTGTCGACGGACATAAGGTTCATACACCTTACATTCTTGGTTTCGTAGAAAAAAGATAGTGATTTTTGTTACTACGCTGGTGATGATTGCGTCGACAATTTTGTACGATATTTGTTGAGCAAAACTGCCGTCACTGATGATTTTATTGTTAACGCTTATAACGGGAGTAACTTTGATCACTACTTCTTGGTTAAGAGTATGAATAAACTGGGATTAAATCCGGAAAAATTTATCATGAATAACGGAAGCATAATCGGGTTACAAAAAGGTACGCTACGATGTTTTGATGTGATGAAACACATAGGTAGTTCTTTGAGTCAAGCATTGTCTGATTTTGGATGCAAAGTACAAAAAGGAGAATTTAATCACAGTCAATCAAAACGCTGGGAAGATATGTCTGATCAAATGAGAAATGAGTGCCTTGTTTATCTACAGTCTGATGTACTTGGTCTACGAGAGTTATTTAATAAATTAAACAACCAGTGTTACAAAGATTTTGGTAGAGACAACACTAACTTCATCTCGACTAGTTCTCTAGGATTCGACATCTGGAAAGATTATATACCTGAAGGAGTTGTGGTTGACATATCTGATTCAACAGAGATGGAGAAAAATATCAGAAAGAGTATTTATGGTGGACGGTGCTACAAGAGCAAAACTGAGTTTGTATCTGATCAGTTTAAGGAAAACATAAACTATGATGATGTAACTGATTTCTTGTTAAATGTGGACGTCGTGTCCCTTTATCCAACCAGTATGTTACACGAATATCCGGTGGGACAAAGAAAATATACCACCTCAGAAATGAAGGGTAAAATGGGGATATATAAAGTCAAGTATGTTTCGAATAAGAAACTGCTTCATCCAGTAGTAGCAAGAAAGGACGAAAAAGGAGCAACTAAATGGGATCTACAAGACGCGGAGGGTTGGTATACTTCAGTTTATATAGAACAAATGATTAAATATGGTTATGATGTTAATATTATCGAGGGATATTACTGGGAAGAAACTAGTAAGGTGTTTTATGATTATATACAGAAATTCTTTCAGACCAAGAAAACAAGTCAAAAAGGATGTGTTCAATACACCCTAGAAAAACTATTGATGAATGTTCTCTATGGTAAAATGATCCAAAGACCAATATTTAACCACACCCAGACAATAAGAGACAACAATGAATACTGGAAGTTTCATCATAAGTATGTGGTTACGGGCCTGGAACTAATTTCATCTACTTGGTATGTATCAGGTTACTTAAGATCCGAGATTGACTCGGTTGATAAGATCAGTAAGCCGTCACATTTTGGTGCTTTTGTTCTGGCTTATAGCCACAAGATTATGTATGATCATATGATGGTCTTGAACCCAGAGAATAAAGTAGAGTTAGACTTTTATTATACTGACACTGATAGTCTTCATGTGCCCGGTGAGCAAGCAAAACTAATACCTAATTATAATGGTAATAATTTAGGTGATTTAGCTAATGACTATAAGAAAAACGCCGAGATAATTAAGGCTGTTTATATTGCACCTAAGTTATATATGACTATAACAATTGACACAGACAATGTAATTAGTGTTAAGACAAAGGGTAAAGGATTAATTAAAACTAAGTTAACACAAGAAGAAGATGTTGAAGGGTGAAGAAGTAAAGAATATAAGGGATTTCTCCATGAAGAAGGTACATCTAAAGAGGACTTCTAAAGAACAGGGTATTGATCATTTTAGTATTCTTCACCTCACAAACTTTGAGAGATGTGCAAATAAAAACGAATAAAAGGGAAGAATTTTCTTGGATAAGAATAAATCTGTTCCTATAGGAAGCTGTCGTCTACCATAGTCCACATAAATGCATGACGTTAGAGGTTTATGTGCTATGTCTAAGACAGTCCACATAAATCCATGACGTTAGAGGTTTATGTGCTATGTCTAAGACAGTCCACATAAATCCATGACGTTAGAGGTTTATGTGGACTATCTACCATATGCTAGACAGTCCACATGAATCCATGACGTATATACAATGTGTATACGTTAGAGGTTTATGTGTTCTGTCTACCATATGCTAGACAGTCCACATAAATCCATGACGTTTGAGGTTTATGTGGACTGTCTACCATATGCTAGACAGTCCACATAAATCCATGACGTATATACAATGTCTAATAAATCCATAACGTATACGGTAAATTTGTCATCATCTATTGACAAATATTATTATTATATCCCTAAAAGAACACGCGCAAATTCCTCCACAAGTTAACTCCGAGAAAAAGTTTAGTCCAGCATGGTCTGAATAACCTGCGCATGGCTTGATTAGTCTAGAATATTCTTCCCGGTTGCTGTTTTTATATCCTGATTTTACACCCTTATATCCAAGGGTACGTTACCCAAAACTTGAAGTCATCCCTCCAGAAGTTTTACGGTCGACATCATCATCTTGTTGACCGCTATGGGATATCTGTTTCCCACATGACAACAGATCTTTCCCTTTAAAGCTTAATTGTTGTTTCCTCTACCGAATTTGACTTTACTACCGGAGTTGACATGTTCAACACGGCGGGTGTCTTATAAGAAGCAGGAGATGCTGACTCTACCGGTGCACCTGATCTCACCCATGGTTTTATATTGGGTCCGTGTTGTTCATCTTTGTGTGTGAGTGTCTTCATTTTTCTTTTCTGTGCTGTACCCATGTTTTGTCTTTGTTTTTTTCTGCTTTTTTTGTTTCTAGTGTTGCCATTGTCCTTGGATTGTTCGCTTGGTTCGGTTCTCACTTACTTTATAATATCACTATTCGTATTGTAACTATCCATTATTATTATTTTTCCTCTGGTAATTTCGGCTTGTTTACCAAACAACGGCAGTAGAATACCGAAGCAACAAAGCACAAGATTACACAAATCAAAGTCCAGAGACAAGGCAAAAGCAAGAACACCAAAAGACGGAAGACCAAAGATTACCAAGTGCTGTTCATCGTGCCAAACCTAAAATAACATACCGAATGGAAATTTACTTGATAACTTGGCAACAGGTTGACATCGTTTTGATTTTTGTTAATGCATTGCGGTGTATTGATTACCTATTAGGGGTACAAAAAGGAGATTAAAAGTAAAATAGATTTTAATAAGTAAAGAAAACGTATTTTGTATTTCCTAATCAAAACAATGAAATATTTTTTGTCTGGCAAGTTAAGAAACAGAAAAGAATATTTATTTTTGGTTATTTCAATTAGCGTATTCATTATTGGACAGAATTATAATTCCTACTTCTGTATCTTGTACCCCACTCAATGTAAACGAGAGTTGAAGCAGAAAAGGTATTATCTAGTCTCACTGCGGCGTATCGATTACCTATTAGCGGTTAAAAGTAATTTGTAAAATAGATTTTAATAAGTTAAGAAAACGTATTTTGTATTTCCTGATCAAAACAATGAAATATTTTTTTTTGTCTGGCAAGTTAAGATACAGAAAAGAATATTTATTTTTGATAGTTAAAACAAGCCGAGTTTTTGAGACCTGAAGTTCTGAAGATATAAGTTCTCTCTCCTTTTTACTCGGAAAATTATACACTACGTAAAAATTACAATTCAGACGACAGTCTTTGGGTATCCGAAAATAGGACTGACTCAAATAAATTATGCTCATTTTCTTGTGCCTTCCGCCTATAAAGTATTTTACAATAGAAGATTGATCTTGTTGTGAACAAACGTAGTCGTCAAAAATTACTATTTTTTTGTTTGTCATCCTGTTCTATCTCGTCCATGTCTTCAACGTCTTCATTAGATACTTGTAATGAATCTTCCAGAGACACGCCTAGATTTTTGGATATCTTCTCAATTCTTCGAATTAGTTCCTTATAGTAATGTTGTTCTAAGTTCTTTGCGTAGAGAATAATTTTGTCGTAATACAACAAGGGTTTAAGTAAAAGGTGCATTAGCAAATTTGTTTTAGCAGATCCATTTTGTCCAACAATCAACAAACGGAAAAAAATCACTCGGCATATTTTTTGCTCCTTCTATTGTCTTAAAATTGTTTGTGTCGAACTTTTTCGGAAAATATCTGGGAATTGTTGTCATTTTTTATAACCTGAATATTTATTAGATAAAAAACCATGAGTGTATTTCAGGTAGGAGGGTGCATAACCGTTGTGGTAAGTAATAATGTTTGACTTTTATAATAAAAATCAGGTAAAAAAAATGCTTGCGTATGATTTGACCAATCTAAGAAAAATAAAAAACAAAGGTGTATGATTTTTTACGAAATACTTGATATTCAAGGGGAAATCGTATATTTATATTTTCCTCTTAGCAACATATTTGTTGTAGAAAGAGTAACTGGTCACGACCTGTCAGACTTACTAGAAACATATAGGAATCAAAAGTATAGAACCAGAGATACACGTCAGTGTTATGTATAACCCGTGTTATGTACCAAGTCCTAATTTACTTTTTACTCCTATAAAACCTAAAAGATTTTTGTTTTACTTATGAGATGTTTAATCCGTAAACATCGTAAAAAATGTGAGTGAAATCTAGACCGTTTTACCCGTCTCAACCGTAGTGAATAACAAATCTTACATGTTTGTTTGTTCTATAGTCCCGTCAGTAGTAGTTAAAATGGAGAAAAATCTGCGGTTTTTAAAAAACACGTTTTCAACAAAAAAAATGTGTTTTTTTGAAAACCGCAGATTTTTCTCCATAGTTAACTACTAACAACGGCAGTAGAATACCGAAGGAACAAGGGAAGCGAAGACTACAAAACTCATAATCCGAAGACATGGCAAAAACGTCAACAGAGAAAAACAAAGACAAAACAAGGACGTGGGACAGCCAAAAGGTACAGAAATAAAAAGACGACATTAAAAACTAAGGCGCTCATAGTGTGAACTCCCATGAAAAACCGGGAGTGACATCAGGTGCTCCGGAAGGGTAAGCATTCCTGCTCCACTAGCGACACCCGTCACACGATCAGTGAGGTATATATTGTTTTGAAAGTTCTGATTTGTAGCTGATTAGAATTGCTATTTGGTAATTTTCCTGAAAGTCTTAATGACCAGTTATTTTTCTCGACTATAGTCTGAGAATTGACTTCAGTTAGAACAAACCTTTTCACATACTTGATTTTAAAATATTTGTTTCAAAAGGTAAATTTCCTGAAATTTCCTAACAATAGCAACCATACTTTTAAAATTTGTTTTGCATTTCCTGAAAGTCTCGAAGACCACTTATTTTTTGTAATTCTACCCAACAACTATATATCCTTGAATTCTTTTTATTTAGAATAGTGACTATCGACAATTTGATTTCACAAAATTTAAATACCTCAAGGGTCTATAAGAACTTTTTTTCAACAGGGAGTGCGGGGATCACTGTGTTTCAAACAGTAATTTTTGCTTGGTTCTGTTTGCTTTTTTCCAAATAAAGTAATTTGCTTTCAGGGGGGTTTGGGTACCCATAAACCGGTTTAACCCTACCGCTGGCTTTTGCTAGTGCCGGTACCAAGTCCGGCTCTCCCGAGTTCCTATCATTGTCCACGTTTGTCGTTTGTCTTATTGATACGTGTTTTTCTTGTGTAGTTCCTTTGCAAATTGTTGCATGTAATTATAATTTTCATCCATTGTAGGTGTTTCCTGTTATCCATTTTTTAACATTCAGATAAATGGTTGCCTGGACTTTTGTAATGTTTTTTTTTTCTGTTTCTGTATATGATGTCTCCAGTAACCTTTGCTGCATTTAGTAGTTCGTTGTTTATTGTCAATGATTTTTCCTTATCCCCTTGACCCTGACTACTGACCTTAGCTACGCCTCCATCTACTGTTGCAATAGCAAGGAGTTTAGGTACTTTTAGATTTGTACAACGCTGACAACGTCCATTGTGGCATCCCCTCAAACTGTGAAATTATGAAAAATAATTTCACTGATGATAATCATCTTTATTGTATAGCAGCATAATATTTCCCTAAGAAAGCAACCAAAAGTAAGCGTGCAATAAATTTCCATATTGCACTAGTGCAAATATGACAAATTTTTTGACGTCATTGACAACAAAACACCACTCATTAATAGAAATTTTAGTCTTGCTGTACAATAAAAGGGTTATTGCATGAATATTGGGGAATATTATCCCTTGTAGAATATATATTGCACTCGCAAGCTCGTGTGATATAAAATTATACTCGGGACAATATTCCCCAATATTCATGCAGAACTCGGGACAATATTCCCCAATATTCATGCAGAAACCCTATATTATTCCACTGCAACACCTTTCACACAATCAATAAAATGATATGAAATATAACTTTATCATGATACGGTAACAAAAATTAACAAATTCATATGTTTTCAGTTATCTTTGCTCCAAACGACATATTCTTTAGTTGATATATAAATAAACAGCAAAGCCTATAATAAATTGGATTACTAGAATACAAAATCTTCAATGCATGACATTTATATAATATGCTGATATTATGGTAGGCCCTTTGAAGGAAAACATATCCATCTTCTAACATTTCTATGGAAAATGTCACCTCGCATTATTTTTAACGAATACTTTTGTTGCATTATTTTCTTCCTTCAAAGATTATGTAACGGGAATATCAATCGACTTAAACACTAAGACAAGGAATTATACAGAAATTAGTTATTAAGGCAGTCACAGCTTATAATAACATATTGTATAGTTCTTTTAATATATTGATGGTGCATCTTAAGATTGTAAATATAATTAATTGTACGTACATAATTACGAGTTTTACATGATTAATATTTTTCCATGTTTAGCATGACAATGAACTTTTTCTTGTCTGTCGGTACTCGTCACACTGTCAATGAAAACGTTGATAAGTAATAGTCGGTGTTTGGACTTACTTCCACCTCTGATATTACCGTACATGTTTTGTACAAGGGATAATTGCAACAGTGGTCAAATATAATCTTGGTGTTTAATCTTTTGGTACAGAAACTTTGCTTTGTTGATAAAGGCGCCATACATACTACAAACACGACATTGTGAGCTGTAGACGTCATATGTCAGAATTGTGGGAATATTAACCCTAAAAACGGAAATAGAAATCGTCCCGTTTTGATCAGGGTTCGTTTTCAGACGTCCATAGTTACCAATATAAAATTAAATGTCCAGGAATAAGGCTGATGTTTCAGAATTGTCTTGTGATACGTATAATCGCTAAATTGAAGGAAAACATTTTCTATACAACAGAAACTGAAATTTAAAGTTTACCTGTTTATTTTCTTTTTCTGAACCAGGCCTTGCATGAACCTTGCTTTATACGAATAGAGAAAGAACCGGCTAGAAATAGTTATTCATGCCGTCTGCTAGAGTAATTGTCCTCCAAATTCGACAATTTTTTTTGTCCATTAAATATTTTAACGTTGCAATGATTTTTTTCTGTCGATTCGACTGTGTTTGTTTTATAACATAAGCCTTTTATTAACAAATGGGAATATCTTTTTTCACCATTTTTATGTAAGAATGACTGACTCTGTATTTAATTCTTGAGAACTGACTTTAATGTTTTACGTTTGAGAGTAGTATATATATAGTGTAGAAAAATATCAAATGCTTTAACTTTGATGCAGTAGTTCCACATCTTATTCCCCATCTTGTTGATTACGCTTTTTCACAATTTTTGACTGCAGTCAGAACTGAAGTCAGAAGCTTATATAAGGGTTTTGTTGTGCTTTAGGCAGAGCCAGTGGTGAACCTCTGTTTGTATATGGAGACTTTTTTCCTTTGGTTTCCAGTAGATACAAGACAGATTGTAACTAACAATGAAAGGATATGGAGTAAATGCACATGAGACAAAG
>MJUU01006625.1:0-13282 GCA_002080025.1 Modiolus philippinarum | reverse complement strand
AACCGGCTAGAAATAGTTATTCATGCCGTCTGCTAGAGTAATTGTCCTCCAAATTCGACAATTTTTTTTTGTCCATTAAATATTTTAACGTTGCAATGATTTTTTTCTGTCGATTCGACTGTGTTTGTTTTATAACATAAGCCTTTTATTAACAAATGGGAATATCTTTTTTCACCATTTTTATGTTAGAATGACTGACTCTGTATTTAATTCTTGAGAACTGACTTTAATGTTTTACGTTTGAGAGTAGTATATATATAGTGTAGAAAAATGCTTTAACTTTGATGCAGTAGTTCCACATCTTATTCCCCATCTTGTTGATTACGCTTTTTCACAATTTTTGACTGCAGTCAGAACTGAAGTCAAAAGCTTATATAAGGGTTTTGTTGTGCTTTAGGCAGAGCCAGTGGTGAACCTCTGTTTGTATATGGAGACTTTTTTCCTTTGGTTCCCAGTAGATACAAGACAGATTGTAATTAACAATGAAAGGATATGGAGTAAATGCACATGAGGCAAAGTCTCTACAAATACATAACCAAACTAAGCAATTGAATAACGCTTCTAATGTTGTTCTTCGTCTTGAAGTCACCATGAGGCCTTCAACAATGAGCCATGCTCATACTTCACAATAAACCCAAGATGGCCCCTGGCACTGGTCTGAGTAGAATTCATAGTTAAATGTCGAGCAACGCTAAATCCATGCATGTTCTCTTCTCTTTTGTTATGGATGTGGGTTTGTCAACAAACATAAAATTACAGTTAAATGTCGACCAACGCTAAATCCATGTATCTTCTCTTCTCTTTTGTTCATGGATGCGGGGTTGTCAACAAACATAAAATTACAGGCAAAGCGTTCTTCGACTGCTGTCATCCTGTTCTCGACCAAAAAAAAGACTCATAGACGACAGTATCAACATATAAACAACCACAGGACAGTCATCGAGTCAATTACAAGAAAACTTGGTATAATAAGTCAATAAGATGTGGGCATTATAAACAGAATGGTCAGAATAACATACTAAAAAACATGAAATGCCGAAATTTGAGTGTGATGTTGTAGTCATGAGATACTAGTATATTCTCTCAACAACAAGTACACAATAATTGAAATTGTTTGAATCACTTATATCGATAACAAAAGAGGGCCATAGTGAGTTTTACTAGTATACTCTTGGTCATAAATATGGAATATAGTTTTTGTTGAGAATGCCTGAGATATCTAAGGGCTATTTAATTGTTTTCAAAATTAGAAATTATCCTTTAAAAAATCGCTGAAATTATCACTTTAATCACTCTTGTACACGATTAGTTTAGAAAATTATATTTTTGGGAAATATTTGTACACCCAATGTTTGATTTAAAAAATTTCCCATTTTTAACAAAAAGTAGGTTTCAGAATGGGTTGAAGGCGTGGTCTGGCAGATTCGTAAAATCAGAGACTTTCGTACTTCACAGTAAGAAAACAATGTTTAAAGCAAAATATTATACTTTCATCCACACACCATTGAGCATAATGCTTCCATTGTTGTCATGGAGACCGGACAATGTCTGTATTGCATCTGTATTTCCGAAATCTACGAAGAAAATATTCACAAATAAGTATTTATAACAAATATGTAACATTTTAAGCCGACTGCGATGAAATAATGTCGTTTATTTGTTGGAGATGTACAGTTTTTGCAATTTGTTAATCTGTAATTAATCTTAAAAAATTTTGTCATGGTTCACAAAAAATGCTCCTAAGTTGTCCTTTTTACACATAATTTGCATATTTTGAGATCAAGTAAAAGGTCATGGTGTTTGAATAAGAATTTTCCATGTCTTACGCTTATAGATTCTCATTCTCAGAGAAGTGTAGTTACATTCGGTTTTTCAGTTTGACTTTATAGTCTTAGAGATGACACGTTCGCTCATATGCATAAGAGAACTAATAACCAATGAAATTCACGAATTCATCATTGAATTGTTGCAGCTCTAATGGTTCATCAGCATATGTAGCGGTAAGGTTTAAGTGTAGAAAGAAAGTATTATTCTACTATTGTTATGTGAAATGATATGCCATGAAACTGTAGGAATGTCTAGCAACTATAAATTTATAAATAAAAATCACATGTTCATATTAATAAAATAGCTTTTGGAGGTATAAACAGAATATATGTGTATGGAATACCTAAATAAAATCAAGCAAAATAATAAATGGTCAATTTCATTGATTTTTAGAAAGATCTTGTAAAAAAAATGCAAGCATCTATTTTACTGTCACATTTCGATGGCTAGCGCTAATAAGCTTTCTCAAAATAGTTATAGCAACTGTAAGAAAACCATGCCCTTTTACGTTAAATAACGGTATTTTCAAAGCCTTAATTTTTGCTTCAAGCTTATTTTCAATTTACACCCACACATAACAAGTATCTTACAAGAGAATAATCAATTGCATGTACAAATAAGAGTAATGTGAAATAACAGAGACACAATTCTGGAATTTATAAACAGAACTCGAATTCAATTTTCTTTGCGGAAATTGAAGGCGTTTATATTGTTCATACAAACAAGGTATACGGTACATCACTGGATCTGCAAAATGTTCTATAAAAACCTATTTCTAAGATATGTACCTCCGCCTTGACAGCCGTAAAACAGCGCCATCAAAAACATTGTGATACTAGCTTCTCAAGAAGTGGTGTAAATGAAATGTGGATGTTAAAAAATCTGCTTTATCACGGCCACCAATCGATCTAAATCACAGCCAATGCTAAGACAAGAAAAATTGTTGCCATCAGGAAATATAGTTCAGCTTTGAAGCAAATAACATCAAGGTCTATTAACATACTTGAAAAAAAGACTTTTTATCATTGAGGTTATTTGGACTCTCCATGTCAGTCATGGCCTAGGTGAGCAATACAGGCTCTTGAAAGCCTCTTGATTTTCTGTATATTATGTTTCCAGTAACCTTTGCTGCATTTATAAGTTCTTTGTTTGTTGAGTGTAATGTGGCCAATGACTTTTCCTTATCCCCTTGATCCTAACTATTGACCTATGCTACGCCTCTATGTACTGTTGCAATAGCCAGGAGTTTATGTACTTTTAAGATTTGTACAACGTTGACAACGTCCAATGTGGCATCCCTTCCAAACAACAAAATACCGAAGTTACTTTATTTTCTGTTATTTTAGTTTCTGCATATGCGCATTTCGATAACTTATGTCTCATCAGCGCAGATCAAACCAAATCATAAATTGGGAAGTTCATAAACCGAAAAAACATGTTCAAGCTGATAGAGAACAAATAACCAAAAGGATCTAAACAGAAAAGTGGTTTTCGGGTCAGCACCGCAGTACTGACTAATGGGTTGGTGAATACCTTCGGGGACTTACAGTCCACCAGCAGAGGCATCGGCGCAGTGGTAACAAATAACAAAATACCGAAGTTACTGTTAATTTATTTTCTGCATTTGCGCATATCGACAACTTATGTCTCATCAATGCAGATCAAGCCAAATCATAAATTGGAAGTTCATTAACCGGAGAAACATGTTCAAACTGATAGAGAACAAATAACCAAAAGGATCTTAACAGAAAAGAGGTTTTCGGGTCAGCACCGAAGTACTGACTAATGGGTTGGTGAATACCTTAGGGGACTTACAGTCCACCAGTAGAGGCATCGGCCCAGTGGTAACAAATAGCAAAATGTCGAAGTTCTAAGTGTGAAATTATGAAAAATAATTTCACAGATAAGACCAGATAATAGTCATCTTTATTCTACTGCAAGACGTTCAACCTTTCACACAATCAATAAAATGATATGAAATATAACACTATCATGATAAAGGTAACAAACATCAAATTCCTATGTTTTCAGTTATCTGTGTTCTAAATGACATATTCATTAGTAAATATGTAAAAAAAAAACAAGAAAGTCTATAATAAATTAAATTACTAGAATACAAAAGCATGACATTTATATAATATGCTGGTATTATGGTAGGCCCTTTGAAGGAAAACATATCCATCTTCTAACATTTCTATGGAAAATGTCACCTCGCATCATTTTTAAAGAATACTTTTGTTGCATTTATTTTCTTCCTTCAAAGATTATGTAACAGGAATATCAATCGACTTAAAATAAACACTAAGACAAGGAATTATACAGGAATTAGTTATTATGGCAGTCACAGCTTATAATAACAGATTGTATAGTTCTTTTAACATATTGATGGTGCATCTTAAGATTGTAAATGTCATTAATTGTACGTACTTAATTATGAGTTTTACATGATTAATATTTTTTCATGTTTAGCATGACAATGCACTTTTTCTTGTCTGTCGGTACTCATCACACTGCCAATGGAAAGGTTGATGAGCAAAAGTCGGTGTTTGGACTTACTTCCACCTCTGATATTACCGTACATGTTTTGTACAAGGGATAATTGCAACAGTGGTCAAATATAATCTTGGTGTTTAATCTTTTGGTACAGAAACTTTGCTTTGTTGATAAAGGCGCTATACATACTACAAACACGACATTGTGAGCTGTAGACGTCATATGTCAGAATTGTGGGAATATTAACCCTAAAAACGGAAATAGAAATCGTCAGGTTTCGTTTTCAGACGTCCATAGAAATCGTCAGGTTTCGTTTTCAGACGTCCATAGTAACCAAATATAAAATTAAATGTCCAGGAAAAATGCTGATGTTTCAGAATGGTCTTGTGATACGTATAATCGCTTAATTGAAGGAAAACATTGTCTATACAACAGAAACTGAAATTAAATGAGTTTGCCTGTTTATTTTCTTTTTCTGAACCAGCCCTTGCATGAACCTTGCTTTATACGAACAGAGAAATAGCCGGCTAGAAATAGGTATTCATGCCGTCTTCTAGAGTAATTGTCTTCCAAATTCGACAATTTTTTTTGTCCATACAAATTTGAATGTTGCAATGATTTTTTTTCTGACGATTCGTTTTGGTTGAAATCACCGTGATTGTTAGTAACATAACCCCTTTATTAACTTAGCAACACCATTTTTATGTAAGAATGACTGACTCTGTATTTAATTCTGGAGAACTGACTTTAATGTTTTACGTTGGAGAGTAGTTTATCATCCTTCCCTATGGTTATATCAGCCTGTAGAGCCTTTCCGCAAAAGCCATATCTGGTTGACCCGGATATATCAGGAGTTGACCTGGATATATCAAGCGATTCTCCCAAAGTTTCAAAGGCAAAAACATTTTTTCAAGGTTTCAAATGAAATAAAATGGCTAAAAATAAACATCTATTGCATTTGCTCTTTCCGATTAGGTATTCAAAACAGAATCATGATTACACAAATAGATAAACTAGACATCAGAAAAATTGTAGAAACTGGGTCGTTGATATATCCTGCAGAGCTTTGACGTTTTCACATTATGACGTCATAAAAGCTCCAAGGAACGATAGAATAGCGTAACAACCAAAGGTTCCTGCAAAATTCAAAATCGACATTCTTTAGAGTATTTCATCAGGTTACAAAACTTTTGCAAATAAAATGATAAAAAAAATATAAAACATGTTTTTAAGCATACAATTGTTGATAAGACGAGAATGACATGTATGCATAAATTCCAGCTCAACTTTGGGAGAATTTGAAAGCTCAGTTCAATAATTACAAATCAAAAATACAAAATAAAGGATGATAAACAAGTTATCGGGCTTTTGACAGCTGTTGTATTGTAAAATATCAGCCCGCTCGCCAGAATATGAAGCTTGGGGCTCGTTCGCTACGCTCACTCGCCCCTGTGCTTCATATTCTGGCTCACGGGTTGATATTTTACGATACATAGCTGTCAAGTGTAGTATAGTGTATATATAGTATAATGTATATAGTGTAGAAAAATATCAAATGCTTTAACTTTGATGCAGTAGTTCCACATCTTATTCCCCATCTTGTGGATTACGCTTTTTCACAATTTTTGACTGCAGTCAGAACTGAAGTCAGAAGCTTATATAAGGGTTTTGTTGTGCTTTAGGCAGAGCCAGTGATGAACCTCTGTTTGTAAATGGAGACTTTTTTCCTTTGGTTCCCAGTAGATACAAGACAGATTGTAATTAACAATGAAAGGATATGGAGTAAATGCACATGAGACAAAGTCTCTACAAATACATAACCAAACTAAGCAATGGAATAACGCTTCAAATGTTGTTCTTCATCTTGAAGTCACCATGAGGCCTTCGACAATGGGCCATGCTCATACTTCACAATAAACCCAAGATGACAGATTCGTAGAATCAGAGACTTTCGCAATTCACAGTAAGAAAACAATGTTTAAAGCAAAATATTATACTTTCATCCACAAACGTTTGAGCATAATACTTCCAAACTTCAAATTTCGACTCAGAAAATGCGAACATTCCATAATTATGACCAAGTGTATATATTGTATTGGATATCTTCCTTTGGTTTGTTAAGAGTGTGTATGTTGTCAAATGAATTGTTGATGTCCGTCTCCATTACTAGGCAGTCCATGCTGTGCCTCTGGTAGATAAATGTGATGTTTTATGAACCTTGTCAGCTGGTACAACATTGTTGTTCTGAGGACCGGACAATGTCTGTACTGTATCGGTATTTCCGAATGTGCCTTTTTCGTTTGATCCCATGAAGGTCTTAAGATGCCCAGTTCGAGCTAAAATCAATGTCTTTATTGGAATCTAGAAAGAAAGTGTTTACAAATTAGTATTTATAACAAGTTTGTAGCATTTTAAGCCAACTTAAAATGAAACAATGTCGTTGTACAATTTTTGCAATTTGCATATTTTGAGATCAAGTATAAAAGGACAGGGTGTTCGAATGTGACCTTTCAATGACTTAAACTCGACAATTCTTATTCTCAGAGAAGTATACTTTAGATCCTGGAAAGAACTTTGTATTCGTTTTTTCAGTTTGACTTTATAGTCGCAGAGATGACAAGTTCATGTACCTAGCAAAAGCTCATATGCATATAGAGAACTAGTAATCAATGAAATTCAGGATGTCATCATTGAATTGTTGTTGGGTATCTAGCAGCTCTAATGGTTCATCTGTATATTTAAACCATTGTTGTGACGTCATCTATTGTATTAACTGTGGATTCTTTTTAAAGAACCCACGGCTTACCCTCTATTGTTTTCTCCAATTTAAAGTTTATAAACGCCCCGAGGGAAATATATGTTTACCACATTTCACTGCGATCTGATTGTCCGATTAAGCGAAATTTTTTTTTCGCATCGATTGTTGTGAGAGAGTGAATGGAAGCACTCTTTTGACGGTTAACGGTAAAAAATTCAGTCATATGACGTTAGCGGTATGACTTTTTGAGCCAGTTCACGATTCACGCAAGCATTGTTGGCGATTGTCTATTTCTTCCAGAATATTTGCATTTGGTAGAAGGAAAATTAAATGAAATATCCGGTTTGTGCACAAAGCAAAACCTTGAAATATCATTAACACGAGATTCCCAGCTCTCTGAGAGCCCGGATGTATGTGCATGAGTGGAAAAGCCCTTGTGTTTAAGTCCGGAGTCCTAGTTGTAGAGCCCGGAAACCTGTGGTGTAGCCCAGATCCCAATGTTCAAAAACGGTTGGAGCCTAGGAGTCAAGAGCCCATGTTCTTCCCTTGAACTGAAAATGTTTGGCAATTTTCTTGTTAAACAAGAATTTCAGGAGATCGTGGCCTAAGCAAAGAAATAAAAGGACTTAAGAATAGTTAAGATTGGACTTAAAGTTTATATTCCTAGTTCAATTACTGTTCAAGAAAATGTAACATTCGGTCATAATAAAAAAAATATTCTCATCCCTACTCGCCCCAATGGTTTGACACGCCTGAAAAAAAAATTATTTTGATTTTTTTGGCAAATATTGGTACATTTCTTTTCTAGTGAAAGCATGTTTCACAAAATTTGATAAAATCATAAAATAAAATTCGGCCATTCGCCCAAAATTTTGAGAAAAAAATAGATGAGAATGTTGGAATTATCTTATTATGGTCGTATTTCAGAGTTTTATGTATGATCTGTACTAATGACACATAAATTGCCGAAATGGTAAGAATTGCTGAATGTAACCAAACGAATAGAAGAGAAAAGTTATAAACACGTTGACAATTACGAAGTCTTATTTTACAGTACTTCAGCTTATTTTAATAATCACTCAATTAGAATTACAGGTACGTGGATAATTTGTCCAATCGTGACAAGGTACCCTAATTTCGACATTCTTAATTTGTTTGAATAAATTTACTAACTAAACAAACCTCTACTTTAATGTTTTTGTTTTGTTCAATTTAAAACAAAAATGGTCACTTGTGCCAGGGGGCGTGCTCCTTTGATCCGCCACTGTTTAAAAAAAGTGATGAAGTCTTTCATCTATTTCCATTGAAAAAGTTTTTGCAGGTTAGCATTTTATCAATAACTAATATAATAGACATTTAAAATACGTATAGCTCAGTGAATAGTCATTTTCCCCATTTTTCTCTTTTTGGGGGGCGGGGGTAAAGATTTTATAGTATATACAATTAAACATTATATTTCTTTCCCTTTTTTATTTATTTCCAATGAGAAAAGTGACTCGATTAAACAAATATAACCAAAACTTACCCTCTTCCTTCCCCTGCAATTTCCTCTTACATATATTAAACTGGAGTTAAAAATATTAAAATGTGTTTAGGCAGAAAGTATTTCATTATACAGACAAAACTTACGTTTTCTCTCTTCTTCGTTCTCCTTTGATAAGGTTTACAGGTTCAACACTATTCACCGACATTTTTTTCAATAATTTTAATGCCCTTTCGACTCGCTTTGAAAAATACATAAACCACAATTGAAGCTATCTGAATTTTAGATATCGGTTAAAAAACTTTTAGAACAACTTCATCCATATAATTCTTCTTTGATACTGAGTGAACTTTCGTTCATAAAGACATATTTATTACGAAGATAACAATGCAGTAATTAGATAGGCGATAATCCTTTTAATCTCTTGATTACATACATGTCTCAACAATGGTTTCAGTAAGAGAAACAATGGCCAAGTGTGAAGTAAAGGAGATACAATGGCCAAGTGTGAATTCATGAAAAAGAATCCACGAGCCGGAGGCGAGTGGATTGTTTATCATGAATTCACACTTGGCCATTGTTTCTCTCACTTAAACCATTGTTGAGACATTTATATAATCAAGAGATTAAAAAGATTATCACCTACCTAATTACTGCATTGTTATCTTCGTACTATATATGTCTTTATGAACAAAAGTTCACTCAGTGTAAAAGATGAATTATATGGATGAAGTTGTTCTAAAGTCTGATTTTAATCGATATCTAATACACAGATAAACTTCAATTGTGGTATATGCATTTCTGAAAGTGAATCGAAAGGGCATTAAATTCAGTAAAAAAATGTCGGTGAATAGTGTTGAACCTTTAAACCTTATCAAAGAAGAACGAAGAAGAGAGAAAAAAGTTTTATCTGTATATGAAATACTTTCTTTCAAAACATATGTTTATATTTTTAACCCCAGGCTAATACTTGCAGGAGGAAATTGTAGGGGAAAGAAGAGAATATTTTTTTTGTTATATTTGTTTAATCGAGTCACTTCTCATATTGGAAATAAATAAAAGAATTAAAAAAAGAAAAGAAACAAGATGTTTAATTTTATATATTACATGTATTAGAATCTGTATTCCCTTTTTTTTTAGATTTTTTTTTTATTATGCCCTAATGTTACTTTTTTCCAAACAGTAGCACAGCTAGGAATATAAAGTTCAAGTCCAATTTAAACTATTCTGAAGTCCTTTTATTTCTTTGCTTAGGTCACGATCTCCTGAAATTCTTGTTTAACAAGAGAATTGCCAAAAACTTTCAGTTCAAGGGAATAACATGGACTCTTGACTCCTAGGCTCAAACCGTTTTTGAACGTGGGGATCTGGGCTACTCCGCTGGGTTCCGGGCTGGAACAGTAGGACACCGTGCTCTACCACAAGGACCCGGGCTCTAAAACAAGGGATCCGGGCTCCAACACTAGGCTCCGGGCTCCACTCATAGGAATCTGGGCTGTGCATACATGGGTTCCGGGCTCTCAGAGAGCTTGGGATCTCTTGTCATTACCCCTGTTAATGGTATTTCAAGGTTTTGCTTTGTCAAAGGCCTTTTTTAATAAGCATCTAAGTGGTACAGAAAAAATATGAATTCATGAAAAAAGTGTACAAGCCGGATATTTCATTTAATTTTCTTTCTACCAAATGCATAAATTCTTGAAGAAATAGATCAACTCAGCACGGCTGGTAAAGCCCGTTATCTATGACTGCATTGGCGGATCCAGGGGAGGGGGTTCAGGGCGTTGGAATCCTCCTTTTTCTGGACAATCATGGTTTTTTTTATGAATATCCTGATGTTTTGTTAAAAAATACCCCAAAAAAATTTTCGCGTCTCGCTCCGCTCGGCGAAATTTCCTTCCATTTCCTATTGGAACCCCCTCTTTTCTTATTGCCTGGATCCGCGCCTGGACTGTGTTTTTCACCACAGTTGGATGCAGAATTTTGTATATATTTTGAATTTACACTGATAACTGGATGGAACTCGTAAAAGATTATAAAATTATTTTTTTGATGTTGTGATGAAAAAAAAACGAATTTAAATAGAACATTTCCGCGTATTTATCAGATATTTATATTGAATCTAGTTGTACTTGAAGGAAATATAAATTACCATGTTGCCAGCTTCTACAACATGTACAATATATACATTACTGAGGTTAGTTTAAACGACCCAGTAAAGCACGGACCATTGGATTTTCCGGGGTTGGGCTGGGATTTCTGGCTCCAGTCTATGCTAAGAAAATCTCCGACACCAGCACCTGGGTTAAAAAGTAATCTAGCCTTCGTGCTGATCATTAGAAAAAAACTTGACCAACAAGCAACAAATTTCCTAGCATGCGGTCCAAAACGTTTCCCAGGTCGGGTGAAAATCCTAAGCCCACATCCCCCCCTTCCGAAAATCAATAAGATCCGTGTCTAACAAAGGCATCTCAACACTCGATGCGAACAAAACTATTTCGCTTGATCGGACAATCAGTTCGCAGTGAAATGCAGTTAACATACATTTCCCCCAGGACGTTTTAAAACTTTAAATTGGAGATAACAATAGAGGGTAAGCCGTGGGTTCTTTAAAAAGAATCCACAGTTAATACAATAGATGACGTCACAACAATGGTTTAAGTTGATAATAGTTGATAATATCCGTATCATGTTGGAATTACCTGAAAAATTGTTTGACACTATTATCCACCAAAACTCAAACTCTAAAAATTCCATTGTACAAAACACGGTCGATACTGAGATGATACGAAATGATGTTTATCTAAGTGTTACAAACATTATTTACACAACCAAATAATACTGTCGGAATTATCGATAAAATTCATAATAACTGTCAATTTGTAAAACATTCATAAACTAATCGATTCAAAATCGATGATTAGCGTTGGCGGAAATATGACCTAATAATATTATCTTGTTTGTTTATCTATTGTCATATAATTTCCAATAAATTCACATTGACATTTAATGAACTGTGGCAACAAACACTTGAAATATTGAACGATAAAAGCCAAAAGGTTCGGAATAAATCGTATAATTGACAGAATANGTATGGAATGACTAAAAAATCAAGTAAAAATAGTAAATGATCAATGTCATAGATTTTTAGAAAGATCTTATAATTCTTCAGATTTGTCAGAAAAATGCAAGCATCAATAAAACTGTCACGTTTCGATTGCTAATGCCAAAAAGCTCTCTCAAAATATGTTACAACTGTAAGAAAACCATGCACTTTTACGTAAATAACAGTGTTTTCAAAGCTTTATTTTTGCTTCAAGTTTATTTTCAATTTACACTCAGACATAACAAGTTTCTAACAAGAGAATAATCAATTGTATGTACAAATAAGAGTAATGTGACATAACAGAGACGCAATTTTTGATTTTATAAACATAACACAAATGCAATTTCCGCGAAAATTGAAAGCCGTTTATATAGTTCAAACAACGGTACATCGCTGGATCTGCAAAATGTTCTACAAAACCTATATCTAAGATATTAACCTCCATCTTGACAGCCGTAAAACAGTGCCTTCAAAAATAACGCGATACTAGCTTCTCAAGAAGTGGTAAAAATGAAATGTGGATATTAAAAAGAAATCTGCTTTATCACGGCCACCAATCGATCTAAATCACAGCCAATTCTATGAGAAGAAAATGTTTAGAGGAACGTCCGGATATGATTTGGAGAAACCTTGAAAAATGATAAACAAAGCTCTTTTTTGATGCCTTGCTATGCTTAAAGCACAAATTAAAAAATTCAAGAATGTCATCATGCCCTCCGATGATTCCCTTGTAATGTTTTAAAATATCTTCTCAATTTACGGTCAAATATTTGCCAATCAGAGCCGGAATATTAGTATCTGACCCCCTGTAACTGCCAAATGCTCTAGAGTTACGAATTAATGACAGAATGAAAAGTTATTTTCCTTCATAACATGTTAATCTTAGAAGGGTATGATGACATTCTTTATTTTTAAAATTTATGCTTGATAACATCGCGCGACACCAAAAAAAGAGCTTGTTTACAATTTTGTAAGGTTCATCGAAATCATAGCCGGACGTTCCTCTAAACTTTTTACTTACTCAGGGTTACTTAAGATTTTCTCGGCATAGTATTGGCTGTGATTTAGATCGACTGGTGGCCGTGTTTATCTGCTTGGTATCTTAAAATCGAGATCATTATCACACTGTAACAGCATAAAAACGTTTGACTTCTCAGCACTTTATACTATTATCCTCACTGAACAACTGAAAGCACGGCCATAGACGTTTCTTCCGTAAGAACGGCGAACATTGTTATAGGCAGAAAAAAGCATACTTTGTGAAATATACGGAGAAAGAAGTGATTAAAATGTTACGAGTTTCTGATATCGACAAAAAATTTTTTCCAGTTTCGAAGACTTGTTTTTCAACAGACAATCGAAATTCCAATGGGCAGAAACTGTGCACCTCTCTTAGCTGATCTATTTCTTCACTCATTTTAAGCTGAATTCATTGAAGGGCTTCTTCAAAATAAAGATTAAAAATGGCTCATTTCAGCTTCCGTTATATAGATGATATTCTATCACTAAACAACCCTGGCTTTGCTGATTTCTATCATCTTACCTATATCAAAAAGAGCTCGCAATTAAGGATACTATAGATACTTCCACATCGGCTTCGTTCCTTGGCCTTCATCTT
>MJUU01006622.1:6596-21528 GCA_002080025.1 Modiolus philippinarum | reverse complement strand
GGGTTAGGGTTACAGTTATATACATTAGGGTTAGGGTAACAGTTATATACATTAAGGTTAGGATAACAGTTATATACATTAGGGTTAGGATTAGAGTTATATGCATATGGGTAGTGTTAGAGTTACATACATTAGCGTTACACTTAGAGTTATATACATTAGGGTTAGGGTTACAGTTATATACATTAGGTTTAAGGTTACAGTTATAACCATTAGGGTTAGGGTTACAGTTTTATACATTACGGTTAGAGTTAGAGTTATATACATTTGGGTTAGGGTTACAGTTATATACATTAGGGTTAGGGTAACAGTTATATACTTTAGGGTTAGGATTACAGTTATATACATTAAGGTTATGGTTTCAGTTCCATACATTAGGGTTAGGGTAACAGTTATATACAATAGGGTGATATTAATAGTTATATACATTAGGGTTAGGGTTACAGTTATATACATTAGGGTTAGGGTTACAGTTATATACATGTTGGTTAGGGCAACAGTTATATACATTAGGGGATAGGGTTACAGTGATATACATTAGGGTTAGGATAACAGTTATATATATGTTGGTTAGGGTGATAGTTATATAGACTAGGGTTAGGGTTACATTTATATACATTAGGGGATAGGGTTACAGTGATATACATTAGGGTTAGGGTAAAAGTTATATACATTACGGTTAGGGTTACAGTAATATATATTAGGTTAAGGGTAACAGTTATATAGATTTGGGTAAGGGTAACAGTTATATACATTAGGGTTAGGGTTACAGTTATATACATTACGGTAGGGTTGCAATTATAAACATTCAGTTAGGGTTACAGTTATATAGATATAGGGTAGGGTTACAGTTATATACATAAGGGGCAGGGTTACAGTTATATACATTAGGGGTAGGCTTACCGCTATATACATAAGGGGTAGTGTTACTGTTATATACATTAATGGTAGGGTTACAGTTATATACCTTAGGGGTAGGGTTAAAGTCATATACATTAGGGTTAGGGTTTCAGCTATATATATATATATAAAGGGGTAGGTTTAGAGTTAAAAAAATTAGGGTTACGGTAACAGTTATATACATTAGGCTTACGGTAACAGTTATATACATTAGGGTAAGGGTAACAGTTATATACATTAGGATTAGGGTACCACTTATATACATGAGAGTTAGGGTTACAGTTATATACTTTAGGGTTACGGTTACAGTTATGTACATTTGGGTTAGGGTAATATTTATATACATTAGGGTTAGTTGACAGTTATATACATTATTGTTACAGTTATACATATTAGGGTTAGGGTAACTGTTATATAGATTAGGGTGAGGGTTAAAGTTATATGCATTAGGCTTAGGGTAACAGTTATATACATTAGGGGTAAGGTTACCCTTATATACATCGATGAGAGTGTTACAGTTATATACATTAGGGGCAGGGTTACAGTGATATACATTAGGGTTAGGGTTACAGTTTTATAAATAAGGAGTATTGTTATCTACAGTAGGGGTAGATTTTCAGTTGTATACAGTACTGGTAAGGTTACAATTATGCATATTAGGGTTAGGGTTACAGTTATATACATTAAGGGTAGGGTTTCAGTTATATACATTAGGGGTAGGGTTACAGTTATATACATTAGGGTCAGTGTTATAGAAACATGCATTAGGGAAAGAGTTACAGTTTTATACATAAGATTAAAGGTTACAGTTATATACATTAGGGATAGGGTTGCAGTTATATTCATTGGGGTAAGGGTTACAGTTAAATACATTAGAATTAAGGTTACAGTTATATACATTAGGGTTAGGGTTACAGTTATATACATTAGGATTAGGCTTACAGTTATATACATTACGGTTAGGGTAATAGTTATATACATAAGTGTTAGGGTAACAGTTAGATACATTAGGGTTAGGGTTACAGTTATATACATTTTGGTTAGGCTAACAGTTATACACATTAGCTTAGGGTAAGAGTTATATAGATTTGGGTTAGGGTTACAGTTATATACATTAGGTTTAGGGTTACAGCTATATACATTAGGGTTAGGGTTACAGTTATATACATGAGGGTTAGGGTAACAGTGTTATAGATTAGGGTAAGGGTGATAGTTATATACATTAGGGTTAGGGTAACAGTTATATACATTAGGGTTAGGGTTACAGTTATATACATTAGGGTTAGGGTTACAGTTATATACATTTGGGTTAGGGTAACCTTACCCCTAATGTATATATAACTGTAACCCTGTCCGTAGTGTATATACCTGTAACAATAACAGAAATGTAAATAACTGTAACCCTAACCCTAATGTATATAACTGTAACCCTACCCCTTATGTATATAACTGTAACCATAACCCTAATGTATATAACTTTAACCCTAACCCTAATCTATATAATTGTTACCCTAACCCTAATGTGTATAAATGTAACCCAAACCCTAATCTATATAACTGTTACCCTAACCCTAATGTGTATAACTGTTACCCTAACCCAAATGTACATAACTGTAAACCTAATCCTAATGTATATAACTGTAACCGTAACTCTAATGTATATAACTGTTACCCTAACTCTAATGTATATAACTGTTACCCTGAGGCTGATGTATATAACTGTTAATGTAACCCTAATTTATTTAACTGTAAACCTATCCCCTGATATATTTAGCTGAAACCCTATCCCAAATGTACTAGTATATAACTGGAACCCTACCATTAATGTAAATAACTGTAACCCTACCCCTTATGTATATAGCTGTAAGCCTACCCCTAATGTATATAACTGTAACCCTGCCCCTTATGTATATAACTGTCAAACTACCCTATATCTACATAATTGTAACCCTAACCTAATGTATATAATTGTAACCCTACCGCAATGTATATAACTGTAGCCTTACCCGTTATGTTTATAGCTGTAAAAATAACCCTAATGTATACAATTGTAACCCTATCCCTAATGTATATGACTAACCCTAACCCTTTCCTATATAACTTTATCTATGCCTCTAATGTATATAACTGTTACCCTAACCCTAATGTATAAAACTGTTACCCTAACCCTTTCGGATATAACTGTATCTATACCCCTAATGTATAAAACTGTAACCTTACCCTAATATATATAACTGGAACCCTAACCCAAATGTATATAACTGTAACCCTAACCCTAATGTATATAACTGTAACCCTAACTATTATGTATATAACTGTTACCCTAGCCCTAATGTATATAAGTTTAACCCTAATCCTAATGTATCTAACTGTAACCCTAACCCTAATGTATATAACTGGAACCCTAACCCTAATGTATATAACTGTTACCCTTACCCAAATCTATATAACTGTTACCCGTACCCTAATATATATAGCTGTAACCCTAACCCTAATGTATATAAGTATTACCCTAACCCTAAGGTATATCACTGTAACCTTATCCTCTAATGTATATAACTGTAACCCTAACCCTAGTGTATATAACTGTCACCCTAACCAACATGTATATAAATGTAATCCTAACTCCAATGTTTATCACTGTAACCCTATCCCCTAATGTATATAACTCTAACCCTAACCCTAGTGTATATAAGTGTCACCCTAACCAACATGTATATAACTGTAACCCTAACCCAAATGTATATAACTATTACCCTCATCCTAATGTATATAACTGTTACCCTAACCCTAATGTATATAACTGTTACCCTTACCCTAATCTATATAACTGCTACCCTAATCCTAATGTATAAAACTGTAACCCTTACCCTAATGTATATAACTAAAACCCTAACCCTAATGTATATAACTGTAACCCTATCCCCTAATGTATATAACTCTTACCTTAACCCTAGTGTATATAACTGTCACCCTAACCAACATGTATATAACTGCATTCCTAACCCTAATGTATATAACTGTAACCCTACCCCTAATGTATATAACTGTTACCATAACCCTAATGTATATAACTTGAACCCTATCCCTAATCTATAAAACTGTTACCCTAACCTTAATGTGAATAACTGTAATCCAAACCCTAATCTATATAACTGTTACCCTAACCCTAATGTATGTAACTGTTACCCTAGCCAAAATGTACATAACTGTAACCCTAACCCTAATGTATATAACTGTAACCCTAACTCTAATGTATATAACTGTTACCCTAACTCTAATGTATATAACTGTTACCCTAAGGCTGCTGTATATAACTGTAATCCTTTCCCTAATGTATATAACTGTTACCCTAACCCTAATATATGTAAATGTAATCCTACCCTAATGTATATAACTGTTACCCTAACACTAATGTATGTAACTGTAAATATAAAACTGTAACCCTAACCCTAATGTATATAACAGTAACCTTAAACCTAATGTATATAACTGTAACCCTACCCATAATGTATGTAGCTGTTACCCTAACCCTAATGTAAATAACTGTAACCCTAACCCTAATGTATATAACTGTTACCCGAACCCTAATGTATATAACTGTAACCCTAACCTTAATGTATATAACTGTTACCCTAACCCTAATGTATATAACTGTTAGCCTAACCCAAATGTATATAACTTTTACCCTAACCCTAATGTATATAACTGTTACCATAACCCTAATGTATATAACTATTTACCTTACCCTAATCTATATAACTGTTACCCTAACCCTAATATATATAACTGTAACCCTAACCCTAATGTATATAGCTGTAACCCTAACCCAAATGTATATAACTGTAACCTTAATTCTAATGTATTTAACTGTAACCCTTAGCGTAATGTATATACCTCTAACAATATCCCTAATGTATATAACTGTAACCCTGACCCTAATGTATATAGCTGTAACCCTACCCCTAATGTATATAACTGTTACCCTAACCCTAATGTATATAACTTTAACCCTAACCCTAATGTATATAACTGCAACCCTATCCCTAATGTATATAACTGTAACCTTTAATCTTATGTATAAAACTGTAACTCTTTCCGTAATGCATGTTTCTATAACACTAACCCTAATGTATATAACTGTAACCCTACCCCTAATGTATATAACTGAAACCCTACCCTTAATGTATATAACTGTAACCCTAACCCTAATATGCATAATTGTAACCTTACCAGTACTGTATACAACTGAAACTCTACCCCTACTGTAGATAACAATACTCCTAATTTATAAAACTGTAACCCTAACCGTAATGTATATAACTGTAACCCTGCCCCTAATGTATATAACTGAAACCCTCTCATCGATGTATATAAGGGTAACCCTACCCCTAATGTATATAACTGTAACCCTTCCCGTAATGTATATACATGTAACAATATCCCTAATGTTTATAACTGTAACCCTAACAATAATGTATATAACTGTAAACCTACCCCTAATGTATATAACTGTTACCCTAACCCTAATGCATATAACTTTAACCCTAACCCTAATCTATATAACAGTTACCCTAACCCTAATATGTATAACTGTAACCCAAACAATAATGTATATAACTGTCACCTAACCCTAATGTATATAAGTGTTACCCTAACCCAAATGTACATAACTGTAACCCTATCCCTAAAGTATATAACTGTAACCCTAACTCTAATGTATATAAGTGGTACCCTAATCCTAATGTATATAACTGTTACCCTTACCCTAATGTATATAACTGTTACCGTAAGCCTAATGTATATAACTGTTACCGTAACCCTAATTTATTTAACTGTAAACCTACCCCTTTATATATATATAGCTGAAACCCTAACCCTAATGTATATAACTGTAACCCTTACAATAATGTATATAACTGTAACCCTACCCCTAATGTATATAACTGTTACCCTAACCCTAATGCATATAACTTTAACCCTAACCCTAATCTATATAACATTTACCCTAACCCTAATATGTATAACTGTAACCCAAACAATAATGTATATAACTGTCACCTAACCCTAATGTATATAAATGTTACCCTAACCCAAATGTACATAACTGTAACCCTAACCCTAAAGTATATAACTGTAACCCTAACTCTAATGTATATAAGTGGTACCCTAATCCTAATGTATATAACTGTTACCCTTACCCTAATGTATATAACTGTTACCGTAAGCCTAATGTATATAACTGTTACCGTAACCCTAATTTATTTAACTGTAAACCTACCCCTTTATATATATATATAGCTGAAACCCTAACTGCAATTTTGAAGGCTTTTTTTTTTACATTTTATCGAGTATTTTAGCTATTTCTTGTACACCCAACACATTACGGACAAGAAAAAATCATACACAATTAAATCAGAGTAATATGGCTATTATGCTAATGAATGAAACATTAAATAGTTAATATTTAAATGTATAAAAATAAACGCAACATATAACAAAAATATATTTAACATTTCACACATTTATTTCATGACACTGAAAAATATTTTGGATATTATAAACAGATAAAAAAGACTACGATAATAACAATAATGTAAACGCAAAGTAACACACACACACACACACACACCGAGAGAAAACAAACTAAGTTTATGCAGCGTGCTGATCCACATACGGCACTAGATTAAAGCCATATGTGTATCCTCGCACCACACGCAGTTGGACAACGTACTCGAAATCATTATAAATCGATGGAAATCATGAAATTAGTTAAGATAACATGTAACACATGATTGTATATTTCTGTTAGGAGACTGGGTAGATCACACAACCAGGTGTACTTTAAAATAGATGAAGTATGAAACATCACTTGCAACTTAAGGCAACATTTAACTAGGGTTATTAAAGGATTTTAAAGTGTATTTTCCATAGAATCTAATGGTAAGTTAAATGATTTTTATTACTATATTAATAAATACTGCTAATTACTAAAACAGGAAAACAGCAAACACCTACAATGGCCAGGAACTACAATCACATGCCACAATCCACAAGCAAACTGCACCAGATTGATTAATTATTGATTAGTTAGAGTTTAACGTCCAATGAGCAATATTTCAGCTATATCAGGACGAGAACAAGTTAATCAATTCAAAACAAATTGTAAGTAAAAGAAGAAAGAAATAAAGGTGGAAACTGCACCAGAAAAACAATAATTAAAACAAGAGACAAACATAAATAACGATAGAAACTCGGGATAGCCGGACTTGGTACCGGCACCAGCAAAAGCCAGTGGTAGGGTTAAACCGGTTTATGGGTACCCAAACCTCCCCTTTTCTCTATCCCGTTTCCCTATAGTATCATAAACATGCGAATAAAACCCAATTCAGGTAGACTACTAACTCAATGACCACTATCTTGGAACAGAAAAAGCATAAGACAAAACGTAATTTTGAAAGAAGGGTCAAAGAGTGCTCGCCGCTAAACTGCCGGCTAGCTCAAGGAATCTAGTCTGCTGGTAAAACACTGTCGCACTACGGAAGAAAAATCAAACTCAAAACTCCCCGAAGGGTTTAGTAAAAAGTCTTCATGTATTTCAGCAGACATCGGCAGTATCAGTGAGAGGCCAGTATATATGTAAAGTCTTCAGGTCACTAGAATCCAAAGCCAATTTAACGGATTTGTTCAGAATATCTCCTCGATATCCACTATTACGTAAAGACTGCTAGTCTTTTCAACACCGCGATATTGCACTTTGACAATAGTCCATACATTTTCTGAAAACTTTGTGGATCAGAAAATTACGCAGGGATATACTTAACATGAAGCTGAGTGATACAAGTTTTCTTTCGGCTTCCTAACCCAACGACCTGTCTCAATTGGGAAGTTTACATTTGAGCATCGCAACTTGCAGATTTGGTTTACCTGCTCTGTGTAGACGACGACCTAGAAAATGTACCGGGACCGGCAAGTATATAATATGAATTTTTTAACGAAACGAAACAAAATCTTTTGCATTTATCATAGGTCCCTTATTATAAGTCTTTGGATCGAGTGACTAATTTTTATACATACCAGCGAAGCCTTAAATAAGAAATTATTCGATATCTTATACTTAATGATGAAGCAAACGTATCTCCACTCTTTAAACACACGTCTCTCTTTTTATTTAGGGTTTAGTTAACTCTTGCTTTTTAAATGTACCTTTTTAGATGCATAACTGTATGGAATAAAAAAGATAACAGGAAACACCTACAATGGCCGAAAAACATAGCCACATGCCAGAAAGTAAATAGGAACTGCACAAGAAAAAAACCCACAATAAAAATACAAAAGACAAACATAAACAACGATAGGAACTCGGGACAGCCGGACTTGGTACCGGCACTAGCAAAAGCCAGCGGTAGGGTTAAACCAGTTTATGGGTACCCAAACCTATATTTTGTATATTTTTTTTGTACGCCATAAAAAGGCGGCTAGGGCACATTCATATAAAATTTGATGACAATAACGAATCATAGGAAAATTCGTTCTTGCCATCCACTTGTATGATTGATCCTCGAAAAATAGCATCATTCGAATTCATTTCAAATTTATTCCTCTGCTTCCATTCTTTTGGCTGTTTTGTAATGTGTTTATCTTTCTCAATAACAACGGAAACACTAGCGTTTTAAAGAAATAAGCTAATGCGAACAACATGATGGCGATTTCAAGGACGATTTCATCCACGCACGCCGCCGTGCGGGTCCCGGCTTATGAATAGGCCCGCAGCACCCTCTGAGCTTGGAGTATGAGTCTTCCTAACAGAGGACCCCGAGGGAACCCCGGGATATAGAAATAGGACCTAGTATCTTCCGGCATGCGGGGAGTGACCCCTCCTAAACGGAGGCTGACCCGAGGGTCCCGGGATATAGAAATAGGACCCATTTCGTGGTTGTTCGGGATTAATAAATACACAAACCATCTTTCGGATGGGATGTAAACTCAGGTCCACGTGTTGGAAGAAATGCCACGCTTCCTGCACGTTAAAGAACCCTTGTAGCAAGCTCTTTTTGAGGTGGTTCGTAGGTGATCGGCTACAAGGCTAAATTCCCCGCCCTTGACGATTTCACCCTACTTTTCCAATGGCAGTCAGAATTTCCCGTCCCATGGCCCTTTCCATACCCCAAAGTGATTATTTATTAACAAACTTGTTTTCGTCTTGATATAGCTGAAATATTGCTTAGTAGACGTTAAACAATATTCAATCAATCTTTTATATTCCAGCATGGCTTTTATATATAATCAGTTCTTGGGAAAATTATATCGTTTGAAAAGTCTTGCCACAAGGAAAACACATGCATAATATCAAAGCCATATTACTTACCATTCAAAAGATTTACCAAATTTCCTGTTTTGCTGATAAACTGACATACAGACAGACCTAAAACTATATGCCCCAAAAACTTCACCTATGTTTTAACTGACAAGCAAATTAAAGCGACAATCAACAGCAAGTAAAATAAGCGAGCATAAAAAAAGTATCAATAATCAACAAGTCCAAAGTGATAAGCACAACGACAATACTATAACGTAACATAAATGTAGCACACTAATGTATTTATTATCAAACATAAAGAATCAATAAGCAACAAGTACACAATGATAAGCACTATGACAATACATATGACATAAAATAACTGTAGCCCACTAAAGTAATTTATTAACATGCATAATGAATGAACAATAATTAAGAAGATAAGCGAACACCCAATATTTAACGAAAGGATATGGAGTAAATGAACATGAGACCATAACACATATGTTAACTCCAACTGCCATTATTTTAATGAGCTGAATAACATAATCAAAATCACAGTTAAAATTTAAATATCTCATGCCAGTCGCCGTTTTTAGTGATAGTCTTTGTCTTGGCATTCCTAACCCATTTAATTAGTTTGTTTCTCGCAAGTCCAGAGGTAGTAGGAATGGTCAGGCGTCAGTCAGTGGATCTTGGCCTAAAACGTATGAATTTTGCAGTCAGTCGAGTTCGTTGATCGTCTGTCATGTCACTCCAAATGGTGTTTGATACCCTTAAAGGTTTGGCCCTGTCTGCTACCTCATAGTCCCCCTCCCGTGTCAAGATCCCCTTATCTCAAGAAGCTGTTCTTCGTGAATTTTACGAATTCTGTCGATCAGTTCTGGAATTTTGAAACTTTCCAGTCCAGTTTTGATATATTTACAGTATTCAAATATTTACACAAAAATAAATTTCTGATCGAGTTATAAAAATGCTTTGAGATACAAAGATTTTGAATGTTAATTTTCATCTCAATTTTAAATTGTCAAATTTAAATCATTGTATTTGATAAACTTTCACAGTTATATATGCCTACTATCACAATAACATTTGTTGGTGCGACAACATTTCTACACAAGTCGTGATTGCCTTACTGTATTACCACTTCATTTACTGCCGCCCGCTCAATGATAACGTGTAAATGTCTGTCCAAGGAGTTGAATCTAATCTTTCTACCCGGGTAGTTGACCTCCATATGAATATTCAAATTCGTTTCGGCAAACATAAATATCCCCAATGAAAGATCAGATCTTCACGCTTTACACACATTTCTTCTATGTCAATAGCAGCACAATACTTGAGAATGAGACAACACAACAAAAGCTGAATTACATATCTGTCCATTTAGAACGGCATGGCTGTGCTTGATAAGTTGGGTTTTCATTTATAACAAAAGGGATCCCATAACAAAACTGGTAGTAAAAACCTGATAAAACGAAAGTTTTGAATGATATGTGCAAGGTAGAGTGATCTCCCATGTGATCTTGAGTTGAAATTTTCAATTATATAGTTGATTTACTTCACATGCAATTTTATGTTGACTCTGGGTTAATTTTGGACTTGGTCGGGTTTATCATTCTTTTGTTATGTAGTTTTTTCCTTTTCCTTTAGAACTCATCATTATCATATTCATTTTTTTCATTACGTTTTTCATGTTAAAATTCCCCTGTGCCAAAAAGGCGCTGCTGTACATTTCCGCTAATCCTTAAAATTTACTATCAATGCTTTCCACATCAACTATCTCCCCTTCTTCGATGTCAGATTTCCCTTTTTCTATTGCACTTACTTGCTCATTTTCGTCTTTGTCGGATTCAGTTTGATTCTCGTTCTCTGGAGACAATGTCCCTCGTCAGCCGAGAGTATTCAAACTGTTTTCTACACATTTCGGTCGCATACCGTCGGGTATATTTACTTGTTCGTCATTTCGTTTAGATATTATCTGCACTGAAGAGACAGAAAGTGTCGAAATGCGCATATGCAGAAACTAAATTTACAGTAACTCTTGTACTTAGTTTTTTTAGCACTTGATCGATGCCACTGCTAGTGGACTGTTAATCCCCGAGGGTATTCACCTGCCCAGTTAAAATACGTCGTAGGGAATTAAGGTTTTATACTATTATAACGAATGATTTCACGAGCTGGACGTGACCCTAAATGCTGTTTTCACTATTCCCCGTTAAAAAAATATATTAAGTGTCGGTCTCAGAGAAAACCATGAAATATGTCAAAAATGGTTTGGAAGGGAAATAAATTTTGATATATATTTTCAAAGACTGGTATATCAGAAGTGAAAATAAAATACCTAGTCAGTGGTTTAGCATTGTGATATTAATAGCAACAGCAGATTATTCAATACACACCAAAATTGACTTAAAAAAATGGCCATTTTCAAGTTGTAAAAAAATTCATTTTTGACAATTATGATGTTATGTTTTGAAAATAAGAACATTATTACAGCAATAAAATTCAATTTCATGAATTTCATCAGTGGGTTGTATGCCATAGATAAGTGTATTTTAACCTAAGCCTTTAACCTCTGTCCTTAGCTGATTTCGGCTTTACATTTAGATCATATTGGTTGTTTGTTCTCTATCAGATTTCACACATCTTTGAGTTAATTGCCTTCCAAACGTTTAGATTTTATCTGCACTGAGGAGACATGGGTTATCGGGATGCTCGTATGCGGAAATTAAATTCACAGTAATTTTGGTATTTAGTTATTTTTAACCATATAACGTCAAATGGCCATTTCCCGGCAAGTTTGGTTGTCAATATCTCCTAAAACATAATCATGATGATGTTTTCTATCTGTTTTAAAAATTTTACCCTTGGCTCAAATTGAAAACTATATTTTTGATGCACTTTAATCCGGACCATATGTAGAAATGCTGCAGTGAAAGATTAAGATAACAATAAATTAAATGCTTCTTTGATCTGCAGTAGTATCAATCTTTATAATACAATTAGTTAGTCTCAGGCAGGTAAACATTTTATTACAGCTTAATCTTTTAAGCTGAGTGAAGTATCCAAGTTTAATAGAAAATGTCACAGCAGATGGGCAAATAAATTAAAATTACCTCCTCTTAAAAACTTTTCTGTATGGCAGCCCCAAAAGAAGAATGTGATTTTGCCAAAATTTAAATTAACGCCATAATTTGTGGTAAATCTACGAGGTACAGTGATGAAAAACTTGTACTATCAATTTTTGAAAGTGTGAAAGAAACCGATTGACATCTTGAGGGTTTATTCTGTACTGAAAATCACACATTCCCAGAATCACTACTAATATTGTACTTACATCTTCCACAACTATTCGATTCAATACTCCCCCGAGGGAACCCCGGGATATAAAAATAGGACCTAGTATCTCCGGCTTGCGGGGTATGACCCCTCCTAAACGGGACTGACACCGAGGGAACCCCGGGTTATAGATCTGTGGTTGTGCGGGATTAATAAATACACAACCAATCTTACGAATTAGATGTAAACTCAGGTCCACGTTCGAAGACATGCCACGCTTCCTGCACGTTAAAGAATCATTGTAGCAAGCTCTTTTTTGAGTGGTCCATAGGTGTTCGGCTACACGGCTAAATTCCCCACCCCTTTCGATTTCACCCTGCTTTTCCAGTGGCAGTCAGAATTCCCCGTCCCATGGCCCTTTCCATACTCCAAAGTGATAATTTATGTACAAACTTGTTCTCGTCTTGATATAGCTGAAATATTGCTGAGTAGACGTTAAACAATATTCAATCAATCAATCAACAATATTCAATACATCAATCAATCAATTTACAACCACCGAAGCACTCATGCACATTTTATCTTCTAAGAAACTCATTCTTATTCAATTGATAGATTGCAGGTAGACAGTTTATTTATTTGAACAATTAAAAAAGTATTTTACCATAATGATATATTCAGAAATGGATTTTATCATATAATTTAACAAAATTAATGATGATCTTTCGAAGTGTTAATGTTTAATACATGCACTTATTGAACAAAACATAAAAAAGTGCAAAAACAAGCATAACTACTGTAAATTCGGAAATTACCGTGTGACTTTATTATTACGGGTCAGGACCCAATATTTCCACTCATACAGATGTTCTAAACCGACCATATGCCAATTTAGGAATTATTGTCTGATTTGAATGGATATATCTAAGTTGAATGAAATCCACTAAAATGTTTCCATATTCCTTGATTACTGAAAGGCAGTGTTGAATAGACCACAGGAGTCTTACCTGGTTACTTGAAGGCTTGTGTTGTCTCATGAATTTCTGACACTGTTTGTTGTCGGAAGTTTTCACTGACAGGAAAATTGACTTATCTAAATGATGTAACCAGTGAATAGTATGTTATCGGAATAGTTCTATCTGGGTTTGACTTTCTTTTCCAGAACGTGAAGAATGGCCATCAAGAATCAGGAAAACGGATCTAGCTGGCGGTAAATGAAGATGTTGAACCGCTTTTCAATTAGATCACTGTCGTTGAAAGATGATTTACTGCATCGAAATTCTGACTAATGAGTAGCATTTCCTTTCAGTGCTGTCCCAGAATATTATAATGGGAGGAAACCTCTGCCTTCGGCATTAACACTGTATAAGACTACATTTTCTCCTCTTTCTCCACTGGTTTTAGCAATATTCAAGCAGACGACTGCTTTACGATAAACGTGGTGCATATTCTATTGTGAATTTCCCATTCCTGTTTTTTAACAGATACCTTATGCTATAACATCTATCAAATTGAAGGAGTTCAGAAACATGATTATGCATAAACCCAACCTACGACGACATTAGGAAAAAAAGGGACAAATTAGTCAATACGAAATTTAAAAGGTCACCAACACGAGTTGGATACCCTGTATATCCTTATCTTCATTTTCAACTCGTTGCCTCGATGAATTCCTAATTAGTAGATACTGTTTAGATCATAATATACATTTAAGACCTAATGTTCTTTTTCATTATTGAAAATATCTGACATTGTCGGTCACTGTTCTTGTTATTGCACTAAACGGATATATCTCTGAGTGATTAAATATTCTCCAAAGATGAGAAGATGAAATATTTTCCCTACCTATCGACCAGTAACTCTTGAGCTATGTTTTAACTTGAACAAAGGGACAACAAAGAGCTCCCTACATCCATGGTGTGTTAGCTATTGCAGGTCGAGCCATCGAAGTTTAATTGTATATTGGTAATTTATTTTGTGTATGAACACTAGACCCATTTTCCCACATCGTGTCCATAAATAATAAATCTATAATTAGAGCAAAACAATTATTTATTATTTTGTTAATTTTTTCACCATCCATATAAGACTGTCAGAAATGTCTAGGACATTTTTATTTCTCATGTCCTCAATGATTCTTCTTTGCAAAAGTCTTTACTTTGTACAGAGCACGTCTCCAAGCATGCAGAAATTAATATAGCTTTGTATTCTTAAAATTTTGGCGATTGCCAAGAGGGTTGTTGGTTATCGAACGATCTTAGACTTCATCTCATGACATTTAGACGGGTTTAAATGCCTCTCCATGTTTTGCCTTGTTTGAAGAGTTGAAAAACAGAAATCATAATATTACTTTGATTTTCCTTAAAAAATTATTTCAGATTATTTTCTTTTTATATTTGTTCTCCCAATTAGGTTTCTTACAAATAAATTGACAAATAAAGTTCTTCTTAC
>MJUU01006619.1:24658-37377 GCA_002080025.1 Modiolus philippinarum | reverse complement strand
AGGTTCCCGAGATAAGCTTCGGACAAAAAATGTCTCCGGACGGACAGACGGACGGACAGACGGACGGACGGACGGACGGACGGACGGACAGACGGACAGACATGGTGATTCCAGTATACCCCCCCTACTTCGTTGCGGGGGGTATAAAAAAAGAAATTTTTGAAATTTGCCCCTTTTGGGCCCCATTTATCTCGTGAACGGTACAAGCCACGTGAAATCCGTTGGCATACTCCAGATTGGAAATTTTCTAAGGAGTTTACTGAAAGAAACCCCATCAAAATCCGATAAATAATAAAGATTCTACAGTCAAATATGTGAAAACAACTAATTTAACCCCTTTTGGCCCCTTATTCTTAAACGGGCGGGGCCAGGAACATAAAATTATAGCCCGGGCTAAAGCATGTGCCAAAAAACATCATACTAAAATTTGAAAATTATCTGTTCACTGGAACCAAAGTTATGCTGTCCACAGACACAAAAATACCCAATTTTACCCCTTTTTGGCCCCTTTTTCTGAAACGGGTGGGGCCATAAACCCGAAATTAAAACCCGGGATAGCCATTATGCCAAGAAACCACAAACTGAAATTTGAAGATGATCCGTCCACTAGAAACAAAGTTATGCTGGCCACAGACGCCGACGCCGACGACTGCGCCATAACATAATACGACCGCAAAATTTTTGCGGTCGTATAAAAAAGGAAACAAAAAGTATGTTCCAGTTAAAAGTGTATGATAATGTCCTATTAATAACTAATTAAAGAGGTAACTGTGAATTTAGTTTCTGCAGATGGCCATTTCAACTACTACATCTCTTCAGTGTAGACTATTAATTACTATAAATGACTCTCGAAACTTCTAATCTATCCAGTACTTACTGGATAATAAAATGGATTTTGTTTTCAAAATAGTAGAAACCCCCTTTCTCTGCTGTATATCCCAGCATATCCAACTTATGAAATATACATATTATGTAGAAAAACAATATCAAGGCGTCTCAGTGGTATTATTCAGCCATTTAAGTCTATTACTGGTTCATTTAGGTTTCATTCATTAAGAAACTTAACAAAATAGTTATTCAAAATGTAAAAATAGTTCAAAAGTACTTAAAATTTTTATTCGTTATCACTTTTCATTACAAAAAGGTGAACTAAAACACAAGTGCTTTAAATCTGTTGCTGGATTTACTGCAAGGGAGGTAATTTGATAAAAGAATTTCATATAGATATCACTTGAGAAATGAACATTTTGCAATTTATCTCTCTAATTTCAACAGTGACCCCAACTTTTTATTTTTTATATGTAATCCGTATAATGGTTTCAGAACGCATACAAAGTATGAACAAAATCTATAATAGATTTTAATGCTATCCCCTCATTAAGTCATTTTCCTTATCATTTCTAAAATCCTTAAATTTTCAAGTTCAGTTTTTGCACTTAAATGCACGGTGACCCCAAAATTTTATTTCATATTTTGAACAATTGCACAATTATGCTTCTACAAAGAAAATTTCACAAAATGCTGTAACAGGAAATTAATACCCTGCAGACACCTTAAAGTATATGCTACTTTAGCAGTCTTTATAACAAAATGTAAATGTGAAATCAAAGTAACAGATTGAAACTAGAGGATGACATGCCCCCACGCAAGGTTGAATCAAACTGGGATTTTCTAGTAATATTTGTGTCTGTAAGACACATATGATGCCCAGCTAAACACATGTTATTCTAGTTTGCACAGATTAACTACCGGTATGTACCCTCTATTACTAAATCACCAAAAAATTATAAGTTGAGCAATGTATATTTTTGAAAAAAAAAGCTTCCTAGCATTAAAACTCTAGGAGGAGTTGTTCAGACAATCTGTGTACCCTTTATTAATAATTCATCCAATAAATGACTAAGTTCAACAATGTGTATTTTTCCAAAAATGCACCAAAATCAAAATCCTTACCACATGCACATCTTCAATATAGGTACATAAGATCTGCAAAATAAAAACTTCCTACCATCAGAACTGTAGGAGGAGTTGCGTGGACAAACTATGTACCCTCTACTACAAAATCAGCCCAAAAATGACTAAGTTCAACAATGTATATTTTTTACAAAATGTATATTTTTTACAAAAATGCACCAAAATCAAAATCCTTACCACATGCACATCTTCAATATAGGTACAAATGATCTACAAAATAAAAACTTCTTCCATCAAAACTGTAGGAGGAGTTGCGCGGACAAACTATGTACCCTCTATTATCAAATCACCCCAAAAATGACTAAGTTCAACAATGTATATTTTTGACAAAAATGCACCAAAATCAAAATCCTTACCACATGCACATCTTCAATATAGGTACAAAAGATCTGCAAAAAAAACTTCCTAGCATTAAAACTGAAGGAGGAGTTGCGCGGACTATGAAAAATCACCAAAAATGACTAAGTTCAACAATGTGTATTTTTGACAAAAATGCACCAAAATCAAAATCCTACTCACATGCACATCTTCAATATATGTACAAATGATCTGCAAAATAAAATCTTTCTAGCATAAAAACTGTACGAGTAGTTGTGTGGACAAACCATGTACCCCCCTCGGAAACGGACGGACGGACGGACGAGGGTAAAACAAAAAAAGGTTAATGTTCAATATACGAGAAGTTAAAATTATTAAAGATTATTAATAAACATTTTCAGAAATCATTGAACATTAATAATCTTTAATAATTTTAACTTCTTGTATATTGAACATTAACCTTTTTGTAACCATTGACAATAATTATGTATTATGACTTCACATATTCTGAACCTCCTGATAGTACTTCAGGGCTGTAAATTGTATGTAAATTATCCTGATGACGGCGTGAAAACGCCTAAACTAGTCGATCAATAAATACTAGTTACTCTGCATACCTGGAAAGTGTTGTTGTCTATATTTAGTGTCATTTTATTCGATCAGATATAATTCCTAGGATATTTTGGTTGTGGATTAAGTACCCTTGGGTAGTTACATATTGTAAGTATACCGAAATGAATATTATTGACAGAATAAATACACAGTAACACAACAACTAGCTCTATTTTGAAATTTGAGTTCAATTTTGCTATTGCTGTATTTGCACATGATATAATACATTATGAATGGTGATTGTCATTCAGTTTTGAAACTTTGTTGACCTAGAAGTTGTATTCCAAGAAAAGAGACATTATCCTTTGCCATTATATTTTGGCATAAAATGTTTTCCCACTTCCTTTTTTTGCAGTAAAGCTCACCATTTACAGACCTATCAGTTCTGCTGAAGGTTTTATTTCTGATCATTCATCAGGGTTAAAGAAAACATTGGCGGATCCAAGGAGGGGGATTCCGGGGGTCAGAATGCCATTTTTTTTGGACAACCATGTATTTTTTTAATGAATATCCAGATGTTTTGCTAAGAAATTCCAAAAAAATTTTCAGCCTCGCTCCGCTCAGCCAAATTTTCTTTCTATTTCTAATTGGACCCCCCCCCTATTTAAATTGCCTGGATCTGCGCCTGGAAAATTAAGCATACACTACGAGATTATTGTTATGAATATTCATTTAGAAAACTGTTATTTATGACAAATTTCTTAGAATAATTTATGGAGACATCTAAATACTAGAGGCTCACATGAGCCTGTATCGCTCACCTGGTGACTGGTTTTATTCATTGTCACGAAGAGACCACGCATTCATACTATAAATCAGTTCACCAGATGTTACATTTTCAATCTTGGATGAGTTACAAACATAAAAATTACAATTTTTGAAAGGGAACACCCAAAGACAATCATAACCAAACTTGGTTCCAATTGGCTCAGTAGGTTTAGAGGAGAAGATATGTGAATGCATTTCCCACAGGGTCCCTATATCAAACTATGTTCCATACTGGTGGCCATCTTGGATGAGGTACAAATGTCAAAATCACAAACTTTGAAGGGGACAAGCCAAGGACTATTGTGACCAAGTTTGGTTGAATTTGGCTTGGTAGTTTCAGAGGAGAAAATCTTTGGATGCCCTATGTTACACTATGTTCTCTGCTGGCAGCCACCTTCATTGAGGTATGAACATAAAAATCACAAACTTTCAAGGGGGTCACCTAAAGACTATTGTGATCAAGTTGGTTCCAATTGGCTCAGTAGTTCCAGAGAAGAAGATTTTTTAATACATTTCCAATAGGGTCCTATGTTAAACTATGTCCTGTGCTTACGACCATCTTGGATGAGGTACGAACATAATAAACAGCTGCGCCAAGTCACATGATACGCCCGTTGTCACCCTTCAGAACTTTAAGTGATTTAGGTAAGGGGTTCTCAATTCAGAAGCACCTGTAACTGCCTAATTAAGCTTGATTTCTCTTTAAGAAATTAATCTGCAAAGTTTAAAGTGAGCCGATCAAAGTACTTATCAGTCAGGGCGCAACATGTAGAAAAATTGCCTTAAAATTGAAAACAAAGTCCCATAACTCTTGCAAGAAAAATCGAAATTTCACAAAAAAGTATACAGATCATGAGGTCATAACATCCAATACCTCTACAAAGTTTGAAGTGAATTGGCCAAAGGGTTGTCAAGTTAGAGTGCGACATGTAAAAATTTGCCTTAAAATTGACGAATAAAGTCCCATAACTCTTGAAAGAAAAATGGAAATTTCACGAAAAAGTATACAGATCGTGAGGCCATCATATCCAATACCTCTACAAAGTTTGAAGTGAATTGGCCAAAGGGTTGTCAAGTTGGAGCGCGACATATGAAACGGACGGACAGACAGACGGACGGACAATCGGACATCGGTATACCATAATACGTCCGTCATTAGACGGGCTTATAAAAATCACAAACTTTAAAGTGGACCAACCAAGGACAATTGTATCCAAGTTTGGATCCTATTGGCTTATAGTGGTTTCAGGAGAAAAGACCTTTGAATGTATTTCCCATAGGGTCCCTATTTTAAACTATGTTCCCCTCTGGCAGCCATCTTGGATGAGGTACAACCACAAAAATCACAAACTTTAAAGGGGACCACCTGAAGACTATCGAGACAAAATTTGGTCCACATTGGCTCAGTGGTTTCCGAGGAGGAGATCTCTGAATGCATTTCCCATAGGGTCCAATGTTAAACTATGTTCCCTAGTGGCAGCCATCTTAGATGAGATGCTAATCCCCTTGACATATGTAGAAATTGTAGTCCTGGAAAAGCTCAACACTTTTGTAATTCACATTTAACCTCCATCTCAAACAGTTTTTGAAATAAAAGTAAAAATGTTAAAAAATCATGAAAATTCAAAGAAAAAGGGGCCATAACCACTATGTGGGTCATCAGATTTTATTCAAACTTGCAGGAAATGTGGATCTTACAATGCTGACCATTTTTGTAATTAAACTTCACTCCTATCTTCTACCATCTTCAATATATGACTAAAAGTAACAAAAAAATGAAAATTTTACAGAAAAAGGGGCATTAACTCTAAGATGGGTTATCAGATATTCTTCAAAATTGCAGGGCCGGTAGATGTCCTCATGCTGATAATTTTTTGCCCCTATCAAATTTTGACATCTGTAACGGTTTTTGAGTAATTTGTAAAAAAACGGCAATTTACCCCTGTTCTATTTTTAGTAACAGCAGCCATGTTGTTTGGTCTACGGACATAAAAATCACAAACTTGAAAGAGCAAACCCTGGTGATGATTCAGGTCAAGTTTGGTTAGTATTGGCTCAGCAGTTTCAGAGAAGAAGATCTTTTAATAAAAAATAACGGACGGACGGACGACGGACACTGAGTGATTACAAAAGCTCACATGGCCTTTGGCCAGGTGAGCTAATAAATGACTGCCTATTTTACTGACTACTGACTCACTTGTAACTGTTGGTGCTTTTGCTGTTACCATGGTAACATTTGTTTTACAGCCAGGTTTGTCACATTTTGTCTCTGCAAAAAAAAATATAAAATATGAAATATCTTTCTTTTCAATAAATACAAAATTCTACTGTATTTAAATTTTTGCCTGTTTTGTGCTCATATGAATGTCTCTTTAAATGTATTATTAATAAATATTTACAAAGTAGGTGTAGTAGGGACTTTATTTGGCCATTAATTTCAATAAAATTTGGTTGTAAAGCTGATTAACATTCTCAAGTTTTTAAATAAATAGTTAAGTAAAATCAAAAATAACTTTTCATACATTCATGACATCATTTATAAGTTAGGGTGGAACTCCCTAAAATGACCCCTCTAAAAAGTGGATTAGCTTAAGTTATGAACTGGAAAATTGGTTATGGTTGAGTTATGGTTATGGTTCACACTTGCAATCCACAATGAGGTGCAAGTCTCATCATGTGATACAGAAAATTCATGAAGCAATTGCAATTTTAAACTTTTCCTTCAATAAGATGAGGTCTTGGGATTATGACGTTTAAATTGGTTTCTGTCTGCTAAAAGAAATTCCAAATGACCTCTTTGACTTAAATTTACAACAGAATGTGAAAGTTGATATCAAGAATTTTTTTATTTTAGTTTATTTTCAAAAACTTGTGACCTTGCCCTTGACCTTAGGGGGTAGCAAGCCCAAATTCAAAGGATTCTTTCTCATCTGATAAATAAACATGTGATCATGACCAAGTTTTGTTTGCTCTGATAAAGGATGTTCAATTCAGTCTCCCTAAACAACAATTTTCTTAAAATTTTTGTCTTTTTTAAGCCGACATGACCATGACTTTGGGGCAAAAAAACAATAAAATCCATAGGGTTCTGTTTCTGATGGATTAGTAAGCACATGGCCAAATTTGGTTGTGATCTGATAAAGGATACCAAAGAAATTATCTAGAAACAAAAATGTTCTTAACCTGTGACCTTGGCCTTGGGAGTAGTAACCCTTAAATTTTTAGGGTTCTGTCCCATGTGATACGTAAGCATGTGGTCAAGTTTGATTAGATTTTAAGAAGCATATTCAAATTATCATCTGGAAACCAAAATTTCTATTTTTAGCAACTTTTTGGTTAAGTTACCCCAAAATCAATAGTATTGTATCTTGTATGATATGTAAGCATGTGACTAAGTTTGGTTAAGATCTGATGAAGAATACTCAAATCATAATTCAGAAGCCAAAACATGAATGTATGTACAGCCAGACAGACAAATGTATGGATCAGGATAAACATTACCTGTAATGCTAATGGCCGCCTAGCAATAATGGAATAAAAACAGTTACAGTTAACCAAAGGATTAACTCCCTCCATCGTAGTTTGTCCTTGGCTATATTTGATATTACTGATTATTCAGATTTCATTTGGTTTTATGCATTTTAAACATTTTTTGAAATTATGGATTTCCTTTGTTTCGGTTCTAGAGCTGCTGATGAGGAATTAATTTCCGAAATGGCCATACAGCTCATTAAAATTATTGCAGTTTGAGTTAACATATGTGTTATGGTCTCATGTTCATTTACTCCATATCCTTTCGTAAAATAAAATTATCATGAAAATGCCAACTACAATACGAAAACTAGAGTTACTGTGGCCTAGTCGGCCACGGATACCCCCCGCCCCCACCTCTCGAATTTTCTTAAACATCTTAACATGCTTATGAAATGGAATTATTAGAAAACAACATATATAGTGCACATCTATGACATGTAATAAAGGTCAAGCATAAAATTCATGAAATTCTGATCAATTGTCAAGAAGGTGTATTGGATACAAGGTGATCATCATATGATTTGCATTGAGCTAAAGTCGAGCTGAAATGACAAAGTCCAAAACATGTCAAAAATCTGGAAAAAAAGGAGTTATTGGAAAACAAAATGCGTAGTGCACATGTACAGTATGTAATAAGCTTGTGTAGAAGTTTCATAAAATTCAAATCAGTGGTTTAGGAGGAGTAGTGGATACCAGGTGGTCACCATATATGGTTTGCATTGAGAGAAAAAGACCAAAATTGACCAAGTCCAAAACATGTCAAACATCTGGAAAAAAATCAATTATTGGAAAACAAAATGCGTAGCGCATATCTACAATATGTAATAAAGCTCCTGTGTAAGTTTCATGAATTCCAATCAGTGGTTAAGGGGGAGTAGTGGATACCAGGTGGTCACCATATGGTTTCCATTGAGCTAAAAGAGTTAAAATGACAAGTCCAAAACATGTCAAAAATCTGTAAAAAAAGGAATTATTGAAAAACAAAATTCGTAGTGCACATATGGAATATGTAAATTTAACTCCTGCATAAGATTTATGAAATTCCAATCAGTGATTTAGGAGGAGTAGTGGATACCAGGTAGTCACCATGTGGTTTGCTTCAAGCTAAAATGAAAAAAAATGAATAACTGGAACATAAAGCATGTAGTGCACATCTACAATATGTAATTAAGCTCCTGCATAAGTTTCATGAAATTCCAATCAGTGGTTTGAGAGGAGTATTGGATACCAGGTGGTCACCATATGGTTTCCATTGAGCTAAAAGAGTTAGAATGACAAAGTCCAAAACATGTAAAAAATCTGTAAAAAGGGAATTATTGAAAAACAAAATTCGTAGTGCACATCTAGAATATGTAATTTAACTTCTGCATAAGTTTTATGATTTATGAAATTCCAATCAGTGGTTTAGGAGGAGTAGATGATACCAGATAGTCACCATATGGTTTGCATCAGCTAAAATGACAAAGTCAAAAACATGTCAAAATTCTGGAAAAAATGGAATTATTGGAAAATAAAATGTGTAGTGCACATCTATAAAATGTAATTAAGCTCCTGCATAAGTTTCATGAAATTCCAATAAGTGGTTGAGGAGTAGAGTGGATACCAGCTTTAGGATACAAGAGGACGGACGGACGGACGAACACACAGACGGAAGGACGGACGGAAGGATGGACAACATGAATACTATATACCTCCCGCAAAGCGGGGGGTATAATAAAGGAGTACATTAGGTAAGGCCACATTTTGGCCCTTAAATTGAAGAAAAGTTAAAGAAAGATCTTTGGTAGTATTCGAACTCTATAATGTCTACTTTACTCAATTCAGTTGGTTTTTGGAATAAATTCAACAGATGTGGCAAAATAAGCCAACCAAACATAACACAAATGGAGAAAATCCTTAAAAAAGCCTCAAAAAGACCAGAATTTGGGACGTTTTTGGCACATTAAACATTGGCCAACCATGTGTACACTAATATGCTTTATATATGAATTTGATGTTGTTATTGAGATTGTTTCTGTTTAAGTTGCAAAAATATTATGAATTTTAGTTATACTTAATGCCTGTGGGGTAAATGACATGAAATATAAAATGGTATAAATTACATGAGATGATTGTTGAAAAGGTTGTGATGTCAACCGGTGGTGGTCACTTGGATTGTTAATAGCCAAGGTGTTTAGTCATGTTGTCCCTTTTAATTATTATTGAACAAATTGTAGAGGGTTGTATTTGTGTCAAACTGGTTCCTAGAATAATTGAACGGCTCCAAAGTGCCATTAAACAGTGATTTTACTTGCCGGTGGTCCGGGTGACAACCGGTACCGGTGCTGGTGACTGGCGGGTGACAACCTAAACTTCATTGAAAATACGTCGTCTGCTAGGACAGATTTGTCTTTATGATAAATTATAAGAAACTGAATTATACCTTAAATTATTAAAATAATGCTCTGAATTCCTCAATATATTTGTTTGGTAACCCTACGTTTATTTTGTAAACAGAAATGGCGACATCATTTTTACTTGACGGGAAAGCCCCGTCACGTTGTTTTGTGATATATGATTGGACAGTTTCTAAAACGCTTACTTTGATTGGTCCAGCCCGCATATATAAGGCTGAGATTGGAGAAGAGACATCAGAACAGTGACGGGTAGTCAAGGGTCGGTTGACTTTAAAAAATAGAAAGAGAACTTGTATAAACTATATCGGATAGACTTAGTACAGCCACTCAGGTTAATATGATGTTACTAAATTACTTATAATCGCTGTTTCATGTGACGGTGACAAGTGTTATTTATAAACTTATCCGGTGCCGGTGCTGGTGATCTCTGGTTGTCTTGTGTTAGATCTCGGTGACGGTGACGGTTGCAAATTGTTGTACCGTATTTGGTGAAAGGCTTGGTGTCAATATTTAATATCTGAACTTAGTTAGTTTTGTAATGGCAACATCTGTTGTTAATATTTAGGAAATGTTTATTCCTATATTGATTCATTCCTCCTATTTATAGGAGCACCGTTCTCAAAAGTGTTGGTTCTTATATCGGCATCATATAAAACGACTCATAAATAGTTTTATTAGTGGGTGATTTATTGGGACAATTTATTTTTATTTTAGCCGATTAGACCATGTAGCCGACCAACCCGTAACAAAGTCCATGTCCAAGCCAGTTTCCAGTTATTTTTATCAGTTAGATAAAGTATAGAAATTTTATATGAGTATTGAACTCTCGGCCTAGCTACTTATGTTTCCCTATTAGTATATTTCTTTTAACCATAGCCTATATTATTAGTCTGTGGTTTAGTGGCCCTTCTGAGTGTACCGACTCTATGCACCAGAGGCCGGCGTCGCAATATTGTGTAAAATGGTAAATTTCAACTTATATATAAATATTTTGAGTGTACATGTGGTTGGCCACTTCCTTTTCAATCAAAAACCAATAAAAAATTATCAAAAATTCCACAATTTTGAAAATTTGGCCTTGCATGGCTAATTTTTCAGCATTATTTAAAGAATCCCAGTAGTATATTTTGAAAAATGAACATGTATCTACTAAATGTAACCATTCTACTATATTATAACGATCTGACAATAAAGTTTTAACCAATTTTCCAAAATGAGGAAATCAGTGGACCAAAAAAGGCCCTTACCGAGCCTTGTCCTTTGAAGCACCCTTGACAGATTTTATATGGTCTATTTGGAGTTGTCTCTCAGATCGAAAAACCTCATGAACTTTTTGAAGATCAATATTTTACAACTGTAAGGCTTGTGGTTGTAAAACACATATGATGCCTTTTCAATGGATGTATGTACACATCAAACATGCAGAATAGATGGGCGAGGTTGAAAAAAATATGCCTCCAACCTTTTGATCATAGGGATGTTACAGTATTTAATTACCATTACAAGTTATCTGGTCATCATTCAGTTTCCAGCCATCCTGACATTTACATGACCGACCAACTGGTGTGGAAAAACAGAATTGTTGACATCCCCCATTACCTTTACTACATACATCTGAAAAAAAAATATTTGAGAAAATTAGAATGATTTGTAATGAATCACAATTACATCTAAAATACTGTTCTTGCAACATGATTTGCCTGAATAATTCTTTTTACTATAAAATAAATTCAAATGCAACACCAGATGTAATGTAGAATTTGATTGGACAATATCAAAATTTTTTCATGGTATTAATTACATAATCAATGGTATATTACTGCACTTGCTCATTTTGTTCAGAAAAGAAGAAATTTTATGCAAATGTTTATAATATTTTTTTTCACTGGAATTTTTGCAATGCAGATGAAATTATACATAGAAAGGGCCCCATTGGTGTATGTACTATAAATATAACAGAAGAGATTCCACTTACATTAAGTATTACCGTTTCTTACAGTAGATAATACGCGGATTTTTAACCTGTAAAAGAATTTTGCAGGAGGCTTGCGTATTATCTAGTAGATTAGGGCACGAACCCATTTTTTCAAGGAGGTATTTCAGCTACGTAGGTGCCAGAAACTACCACAAATGTCCAGTATTGGTTCCTCGGGTAAGTAAACATTGCTTAGATGTATGCTAATAAAGATTTTAAACCTAAGAATTTGTGTTTTTTATTGACAAATGCGTTTTTCATAGTTTTTGTAGAATTGTGGATTTTTCGTGTTGTTGCATCAATATTTTCGGGATTCAGATGCATTTTTATCAGTTGCCAAACAATACAATATTGTCGACTGTATGTCCTACCTGTCAAATAAAATATGCCAGCAGAACAAGATCGTTTAAACGAGCAAATATACACGCCCGTTATCTCGCTGATTTTCCGACCGCCATTTTTGTTTGTATCACCAGGTGATCTGTTTGACCGCTTGTGTCATAGAAGAAAATAGAATTTTCAGCTGTAGGAACGGTTTTCAAATTTTGAAACCATTTCAATGTTAAAGTTGACATTTTCACGTAGAATGGAAATTGCATGTGTTGTTTTGTTCCTAAATAAATGTTGACTTTCTATTGATCATATTTTTTAAGAACTGGTTTCCGTTGGCAATTTATGCCATTAAGCTTGTTCTGTAAATTTTCTGGCAGGAACAGTTCAAGGTAAATTTGTTTACCAGTTCGTAACTGTTTCATTCATTCAGTAAAGTGTAGCCTAGAGACAATGATGACGATTGACAACAAGATTTATGACCTATTAAGTGTGCCCTGTTAATTATTTAACCTCCAAATAAACAACTACTGACAAGATTATTGTTTTCTTTCAAACTGTAATCACCAATATATCATCTTCAATACAACTGTTATGCCGTTTTTCTGAAACGTTCGATCTTCAAATAAGACTGTATTTTTAATACTTTGACACCAATATGTTCAGATTTTTTCGTCATGCACGCTACCAACTATTTTCGCTATCTTCCCTGCATATAATACAATAGAACAAGCTTTTTTCCCGAGAATTTCAGGCCGAAATAGGGGTGCGTATAATGTACAAATGCGTATAATCTACAAGAAAAAACGGTA
>MJUU01006619.1:2120-16200 GCA_002080025.1 Modiolus philippinarum | reverse complement strand
CAAGAAAAGGTTATGGAAGTATTATAAAAAATCTACGAAACTCTCCGATACCTGCTATATCGTATTTCTGAAGCAAGAAATTCTTGTTTACACATCAGAACGTCCAGTGAGAATCCTCGGTGTCAAGAGATGGACAGCCTTACGCTGATCGGACGTAACCTTTGGACCAAAATAATCATTGGTCGTATTAACATTGGACAACACTTTTTGGTCGAACGTAATTCTTGGACCTGCATAATCATGGGTTGTATCAACACTGGACAACACTTTATGGTCGAACGTAACTGGAAAGACAGTTGTATGTTATGTTGTATGAACATGAGTTTTTGTCGGTTGAACTTAGGACAGCACTTTTGTGTCGAACGTAATTGAATGACAATTTATAGTACTAGTTACTGAAATTTCAAATAAATTTGTTAAAATAAGCTAAATTTGTGACTGAAATATTATTCATCCGTGCGCCCTCTGTACAGAAAACTTTTTGACGTATAATTATGAAACTTTGCCAAGAAAGGGACTGACCATTTAACTTGAAAGGGGGCTATGGTTTTTTCCAAAAAAAAATATTTTAAAGCTGATTTTATGTGAAAAAAGATATTTTGGCTTCAAAAATGATGAAAAAAAAATATTCTGAAGGAGGCTTTCTGCCCAAAAACAGAGAATTTGAAAAGATTTTTTTCATGTCAGACATTCGGACTGACTGACTCCAAAAGTTTGTCAGTCCAAGCCACCATTTTGGTGGCCCGAAGTATTATTTCTATGACAAAATCCCAAAATTTGTGTCAGACTTCGGACTGACAGGCCATCAAATCTTGTCAGTCCGGCATGATTTTTGTCAGCCAAATCCTTCGGACTGACACTTTTCAATAACTCTGCAAAAACATAATGCTAATTTTGAAAAAAAAATATTTTGTTGATCAATACAAGTTAAAAAAAATAATTCCAAGTGCGAAAAAATTTTGTACAGAATAAAAAAACCATAACCCCCCCTTCAAGTTAAATGGTCAGTCCCTAACTAGAAAGTTAATAATCTCCTCTGAATTTACCCTGCGAACAAAATCTAAACAATTAAAACAACTTTCAATAAACAAGAGGCCCAAAGGGGTCAAGCCCATTTTTTGGCATTGTGTTTTATATAACATCTTTACTATGTCCACAGTCATTTTGTGTCAACACTTGTCTATTTATACCCCCGTTCAATTTGCTGCAGTCGTATCATGCTGCGCTTTGCGTAGCCCTTTATTCCAAATGAAACTTATTCACACTTTTCCCAGAAACCACACGTCACAGTCACTTGATTATATTTGTCAAGGAACTTCTAGTATTGAGTACCATACTGCATCTCCCTTTTCGGTCATATTGCTGTACGACTTACTGTTAACTGATTTGGTGCAAATCAGTCTCCTTGATGAGTAAGTTCTATCAAAATCTGGCACAAATAGGTCTTCCTACATTTTACACTTGAGTGACATTTGTTAAATTTTGTGTTTCAAGTCCATTCTCAACAACCACACAACATATCACCATTATTGTCTCGCCTCCACGTAGTGCAGGATCGACAAATGGGGATCACTATCCGTCTTCTTGCGTCCGTCTGTCTGTTTGGCATCAAAATTTTTGCATTATCCGCATCTCCTCATAAACAGCTTGGTACTTTCCAACCAAACTTGCAGGAATGCTTCAGTATATATTGTAGATTTGCACCATATGCATTTTGTTTTTCTTTAATTATATATTTTCCAGATTTTTAAGCGATGATTGGACTTTGTCATTTTAGCTTAATGAAGTCTTAAGGGTATACTTCCATTATCCGCAACTCCTCCTAAACCCCTTAGTACTTTTCAACCAAACTTGCAGTTATGCTTTAGTATATATTGTAGATGTGCACCATGCATTTTGTTTTTCTTTAATTTTATTTTTTTCCAGATTTTCAAGAGATGATTGGACTTTGTAGATGTGCACCATGTATTTTGCTATGCTTGTTTACCTTTTTCTACTTTTTCATTCTATTACTGGACTTTGTAATTCCATTTACAAACACAGGAATTCTTCAATGTATATAGNGCAGGCAACACAAGTGTTCCGTGGAACACCCATGCATTTTGTTTCATGAAATTAATCATCTTGATGAGAACTACCCAATTTGGTGACTGACCTACCTTTTACGCTTGAATGACTTGTTAAATATTTGCATTTAGGTCCATTTCTTAACATCAACAAACATCTATAACTATACGTCCTGATTCAGTCATAATTCAGTGACAGGGAACTAATTTCATGTATTTGTTCCATACTTCTGGGGTTCTTGTCTATCAAATGTATCCAGGCAGCAAACCAAGTGCAGTATCTAAACCAGTTATGGTTAACGCTTATATTCATATAATTTTCAGGTGCATGTTATATATAATAATGAAAAAAAAGACCAGAAATAGTTACAGATCAGGTACCATTTTGGTAAGCATTTACCTAGTTATTATCTGAAATGAAAGTTCATGGATATTTTTGTTGGCCTCTTCTGGGTGTCTGTCGACACTTTCTGGAGAATGAACTCCTCCTACATTTTTGGATTTTAGAGTTCTAATTTTGTAAAAGAATTGTTGCATTTATGCTGTAGATGCGCAAGAAGCTTTCAGATCTTTTTATATTGGTCATGGTGATTTTACACATTTAAGAGGTTCACTGAGCCAAAGGAGCTCATTTTGCAGACAAATCTGTGTTACTTCGGTACCGATCCGTCATCCAAAGTTGCTGCCAACAGGGAACTTGTAAATTTGTTAGTTAATCTGCAACTCCTTCAAAACTCAAGTCAGATTCCAAACAAATTCTCATGATATGTTGTTTACCTGGTGTGCACGTGGTAGCACACCTTAGACTGGAATTTTTAATTTTACTGATTTTAGAACAAAGGCAGTTTCTTTTTTAAATGTCATTAGTAAAGAAAATACTGTAGCTTTGGACGTAATGGGTCTCTGTCATTTTGCCATAAACTATAAACCAACCAAATTTATATTTTTAATTTTTTTTTTTGGTAATAATTTACCCATTTCGCATCTTAGTTGAAGTGTACGAGATACAGGGTTGATAGGCGTGTTGTGAGACCTGGGAAAGTCCCATTGTTATTATTTGTTCATTTTCATATAATTTCACAAAGATCCAGTTTTTCCAAGTGAAAATTTTGGTCTTGAATAAACCACATTTGAGATTTGTAAAGTGAGAAATCATCAGCAAGCAAATACATGTACCTAAGCAATGATAGAGAAAACGGGGAAAATTCTAAAATCAAAAATATAATAACAGGGAATTTCAGATGTAGCATAAATGAAGACAACACGATAAAGCATATGAACAAAAATGAACAAGAACGCAACAAAACTTAAGCACAGTCTAACCCATATCATCTTGTGCTCTGGAAGGATAAGCATGACCTGCTCCATGTGTAGCATCCTTTACTACAGAGCATTTGAAGAAAAGAAAAATATCATAAATTTTTGCACTAGAAAAACATGTATTTCCAGAAAACTAGTTCCACTTCGAAAAAGACAATGAAGGGAAATGTTTTCTGTGTATTTATTGTGATTTTTTGTCATGTACATGTGTATGTTTAATCCATGAATCATATAAGTTAATACAGTTCTTTATTTTCCAATTTAATTTACTTTTATGCAGATTCAGAGTGCTATGACCCGATTTGTAACACACAAAAATGCAGTACTGGATACAAATGCTGAGAGATGCCGAAGGTACAGACAAAAACTTATTGAAGAGAATTCTGCATTATACCATGAACAAGAGAGAATAAGACAGAAGGAAATGAGAAAAAACAGAACTCCAAATCAAAAAAGAAGAGATAATGAGACAGCGCGTTTAAGAATGAGAGAGTATAGAAAGAGACAAAAGGAAGAAACTGGAAAAAAAGATGATGTAGGAGTGAAGACTACAAAAATCAAGACAAGAAATCAAATAATTCAGCAAAGAGAGAAATGGAAACTTGAGAAAAGAAAATACAGGTAAATGACCAAAATATGAAGTATTGATTTCTATTTACAAGTTCCATCTCCAGCTAAGGGGACAACCATTTGATTTTCAGGGTGTGGTTTGTGCGATTATGTAAATAAATAATTTAATTTTGGTGCCAGTGAAAATAAATATTCTCATCCTACTTGTCATGAAAATAAATAATTTAATTTTGTTTAGATTAGAATTTTTGGGGGAGAATACAAATGAAAAATTTGATGTGACATTTGGTGAAAATAAATGATTTATAAGAGATGAACAGAAAAATAAATAATTTTTCTTGGCAAAATCTTCTAAGCCTCCCCTCTGAAAATCAAATGTCTGACCCCTAAATATCAAAGCAACAAGTTAAACATGCTGAAGTATAAGGAAGCTTAGTGTACTGATATTCAAGTCTCATAACTAATCTGTTAAACAGATACAAGTATGAGAAATAAGTTGGACGTTTTCGGGTGCATCAACATGATCAACAGGGTAAGCGTCTCCTGCTATGCATGCATCAACTGTCATACAAGAAATGGTATGTCCAACTGATAGGTTCAAAAACATGGCAAGATATAGAAACGGAAAAAATAACTTTTTAGACAAAGCAAATAAACAGAGCTTAATATGAGCTGGGTATCAGGAATATTATACCTTGCACTTCTACCCGAATAGCATTGAAACTTGACTATTTAACTTTGGTATTACTTGAGAGTTTAGTATTGTTATGGTCATATTGATCATTTTGATCAATTCATTAGTATACCCCACCACATGAAATGAAAGTGGCATAGTAAAATGTGATACCCTCAGTCCCACAGTGAAAGTCCGTCTTTGACAGTTTGCCAAAGTTGAGGTTTCTGATCAATAAGTGCTAAAACATCGCAGGGTATTATGTAATGCACTTTTGATTATACCCTGGTTCCCTAGGAAAAGGGAATACTGTTTAATCCTTGTTCGACTGTCCCTCTGTCCGGAACATCTTTCATCAAGGATTTCCCAGGCTGTGTGTGTAGTAATGATTTGATATTTGGTCTGAAGCTTTGATATGATGAGTTGCATCGTTTCTCCCCTTTTCAAGTCTGTCACTCATCTACTTCCTGTTTGCAGATAACTTTGATTTTTTCCGTTATAGCCATACAGTACACACAGAGTGTTTCAGTTACAAAACACCCTGGTCTGACATGAGTGAAAACACCGACAATTGCTGGAAAAATGCTGGTGTTTACACTGACATTTATGAATTGCCAATATATTCCTATGTAATTAACAACAGGAAGTTTGCTGGTGTTTACACCAACATTTGCTGGTGTTTACTGTGTAAAATATGTCAGACCTGAGTGTTTTGTAACTGAAACACGCTGTGTGTACTGTATATTGAAATTTTTCGTCAAGGATTTCTCAGCTTGTGTATGTAGACTTAATGATTTGGTATTTGGTCTGAATCTTTGGTATAATGAGTTGTACCTTGTCTCCCTTTTTCAAGTTGTTACTCAACTACTTCCTGTTTGCCAATAACTTTTAATTTTTTTTCTCCATTATTCATGTTATTTCTTGAGAATTATTTCATTGTGTCCACTCTCACTTAAATTTGCACTTTCCATGTTGATTCAGTGTTCAATGAGTGGGGTATAATTGGCTGCCATTTAGCAACAGCTTTTTTTATGCATTAACATTGAATTTTTGCTAAATATACCCCTGCTCCAAGGTAGAAGGGGTTAAACTGTTTTGCCTGTATTGGTCTGTCCGTCTGTCAGTCACAACTTTGGTCTTAAAATTTTGTCACAAGCTAGGTGTAGTCCTTTTATATTAGGGGATGCATTTGCAAGCATTTGGGATACTACATTCTGTTTATCAACTTAGTCAGGTTATTAGGTGCTGGGAGTCGGGGGAGGGGTTATTTCTAGTAAGTAGGGTCTCACAGACTCCTTGTTTTATTTGAAGTCCTAATGATTATACTAACATATTGATTATTTTCTCTTACAGGAGTAATCTAACCTCACAAAAGAAACGAAGGATACGGGAGAGAGAAAATGCTCAAAGATTGCTCAAGAAACAAGAAAAAGAATACAAAACAGCTAAGAAAAGCCAAAAAAAGGATTCCTCTGCATTTAGAAGTCCTGCTGCATCGCGTAAAGCTATTTATAGAGCAAAAAAGAAACTACCAACAGATCCCCAAAAGTATGCTGAAGTGGTGAATGGGTTAATAGCCACAGCAAGTCCAATGAAGCGAAAGGCAATAGACAATAAAATAGAGATCATAACCCCTAGAAAAAAAAGACGATTACAGTATTTAGAACATTCTTTGCAAGGTATTAGAGAAACCTATTCAGAGATAAAAAAGAGCAGAAAAAAAACAGATATTAACAGAAGAAAATTGTTGGCGCTTCAGTTGAGCAGACTCAAGAAATATCGAAGGTTTGCAGCCAAAGATCTAGGAATACGCTATAAATCTCTTATGAAATGGTCAAGACTTGATTTGTCTAAAATTCACGAAACAGCAAAAAGATCGGATGCCCTCACAGAAGAAATAATACAAACAGTGAAAGATTTCTACATAAATCCAATGATTTCTGTAACACATGCAGGAAAGAAAACCGTTTTGAAGAAGAAAATGACTCAAAAGTGTACATTAAAACAAACGTACAAAGACACATACCAAAAATTTAAAACAGAGAATCCTGCTTCAAAATTGAGTTTTAGCAAGTTTGTAGAACTAAAACCTCCACAAGTTGAATCAACTAGAAAACTTAAATTTAGAGGATGCATTTGTGAAAAATGCTGTAACATTGAGCTTCTGCTTTTGCCCATCAACAAAGGTCTTCATTCTCAAGACATCATCAAGAGCAAATACTTTGCAAATGACAAAACTCTCTGTGAGAAGAAAAATGGTTCAAAATATCCTGATTTGAAATGTATTAATAGAGAATGTCATAATTGTGGAATCAAGGTATTAAAATCATACTTGGAAAGTCGTAGTACAAAAGATGGTGGAAATATTGTGGAATGGTACCAGTGGCAGACAACAAAAATAGTAAATAAGAAAACTAACACTGAATGTAATAGAAAAATGCTAGTTCAACATAAAGGCAGTTACAATACTTTAACTGAAACATTTTTGAAAGGTTTAGAGACATTCTCACTCCATCTGTTTACAGCATTTTGGCAGTATGAGCAATTTAACAAAGCAAAGGCAACAATGGAAGAAGGTGAAGTTGTTTGTGTGATGGATTTTGCTGAAAATCTTTCCATAAAAAATCAAGATGAATGCCAATCAGCTCACTGGTTTACCCAGCAGGTAACAATACATCCAATCGTGTGTTACTATTTAAATCCTACAAAGGAGAAACCTGCTACTGGTAAGCAACTTGTGACACATGAGATGGTTTACATATCAAATGATTTAACCCATGATTCCTTTATGGTGGAGCATTGTGTCAAAAGTATGTTGTCCTTCTTGAAGAAACAAATTAATGTCGGAAAACTCGTACAGTTTACAGATGGTTGTAGTTCTCAATACAAATCCAAAAGTCCATTTCTTGACATCAGTAAAGGAAAATCAAAACACAACGTAGACATTGAAAGACACTTTTTTGGAAGTGGCCATGGTAAGGGCCCTGCGGACGGATGTTCTGGGGTTGTAAAAACAGCAGCATCCAGAGCTATGAAAACTGGAAGTGTTATGAACACAGCCAAAGATGTTTTTACATATCTGTCTCAAAACAATACAAAGACAACACCAAATTACCAGAGGACCTTCTTCTATATAGATTCAGCCTCAATCAGCAGAGAAAAAGAAGAAATGAAAGATGTCATTACTGTGAAAGGAACAAGGCAATTCCATGCTGTAAGAGGAGTTACACATGGAAAAATAGAAACTAGAAAGCGCTCATGCTTCTGTCAACATTGTAGAACAGGTAAAGAATGTCCAGACCCTTTTGCTAATAGTTGGCAGCCTAAAGACATAGTTACAGACAAAAAGAACAAGAGTAAGGGAAGAAAGACTAAACCCAAAGAATCTACAGAGAACAGCAAAAAGTTTGAATCCAAAAGATCGACAAAAAAGAGCAGAAAGATTGAATCCCAAAGGCAGAAAAAGAAGGAAAACAGTAAAGTAACAAAGAAAAAGACTGAAAAAAACGATTCTCTAAACACCAGTAGTAAAAGTTATGACACCACACTGCATGACAGCAGTGAGACAGATATTCCGAAGAATGTCAACACCATGAATAAGACCACAGGGCCAGAGGAAGAACAAAGGAACATTACAGATTTTGGAAATCAAANACCCATGAGCCACCGCCTTCTCCAGTATCCCTACACTGTATTGTTGGTTTAAATCAAAACAAAAATGTTACACACAAGTTAACTTAAACTCAAGTTGGAAAGATTTACTGGAGGGCTTGGCGTGACCAGCCGATTGATCGGACCGGGCCAATCCGACCTCCCGTTTAGATGATATCAGAGCCAAAGTAAGATATTGATTCTGTATTCTCAGCCCAACGGGTATTTTATGGCCGTAGCGGGAGTCTGAACACAGTCTCGCACCTACCAGGATCTCGTCAATCGACACGGGTCTCGACACACGGCAAACGTGTCGCCTCTGTTAGGAAGACTCATACTCCAAGCTCAGAGGATGCTGCGGGCCTATTCATCAGCCGGTACCGCGCACGGCGGAAGAATTTAAGAACATAGAGATTGGTATAAATGAGCAAATAAACGTGGTAGGCAATAAATTGACAGTAGACAAGGATGCATTGATGATTCTTCCAAAACATAGATTAGAACATACAAAATTTGTTAGTCACGTTCCGGTTGTAGTGTATGGAGATGGAAATTGTTTGCCTAGAAGTGCAAGTGTGATTGCATTTGGTGATGAACATAATTATGCTGAAATCCGTTGCAGAATTGCAGTTGAAATGTCTGTTCATGCACAAAAATATCTTGACAATGAGTTTTTAAACAGAGGTAACACTTTTCCAAGAAACGAAGCGAAGTGCCTTCTTGAGACATACACAATGTTTTCTGATAGATACACAGCCGGAGACAAGTTGACAAAGAATGTGATTCGAAGGATATTTGAAGAAGAGGCACTGAATATATGTACAAATGGAGAGTGGATGGGAATTTGGCAACTGTTTGCTCTGTCATCAATTTTCAAATGCGAGATTTTGTCTGTTTACCCAGACTATGGTGATGTCGTAGCAAGGAGAACTTTACACAGAAGGATTTTCCCTGTTGCAGATACGGTAGTAACAGAACTAAGTCTTGCGCCATTATGTGGTCATCAACAAGACAGGATCATTTTATAAATCATTTTGTTCCCCTTATGCCAACTATTGAGCTACAGAATAACATACTTGATGTAAGTTTTGACGACCCATTAGACTTTAACATTAATGATGATGAAGGCTTTATACAGCAACTTTTGAATGTTGGATTTGATGAAGATGAAAATGATCTTTCCGCCACATTTGAAGATGGTTATCTTTCAGGTGACAAATTCCTCCTATCGAAAACAGAACAGCAAGCTAAAGGTAATCTTGTAGTTCGAACAGCACTTTTGGTTGAGGAAAGTGAGGATACAACCATGTTAGGCAACGCAATAATCGGACTTGGATATTTAGATGACAGTAATGGTAAAAATATGGACGATAATACTGGTAGTGAGGTTTCCACAGTGAAGATGGCAGACGTCAGTGGCAGTTCCAGAATAGTTAAAATGACAGATAATTCCAAGGTGGAGATGGTTAAGATGACAGTTGACAGTGGTAGTGAGGGTTCTGAGGTGAAGATGGCAGATGGTGGTAGTGAAGGTCCGGAGGTGAAGATGGCTGTTGACAGTTGTAGTGAGAGTTTTGAGGTGAAGATGGCACTTGACAGTGGTAATCATGGTTTGGGGGTGAAGATGGCACTTGACAGTGGTAGTGAGGGTTCCGATGTGAAGATGGCAGTTGACAGTGGTAGTGAGGGTTCTGAGGTGAAGATGGCAGATGATAGTGGCAGTGATGGTTCTGAGGTGAAGATGGCAGATGATAGTGGCAGTGACGGTTCTAAGGTGAAGATGGGAGATGATAGTGGCAGTGATGGTTCGGAGGTGAAGATGGCAGTAGGCAGTAATAGTGAGGGTTCTGAGGTGAAGATGGCAGATAACAGTGGTAGTGAGAGTTCAGAAGTGAAGATGGCAGGTGATAGTGGTAGTAAGGGTTCAGATGTGAAGATGGTAGATGACAGTGGTAGTGAGGGTTCCGAGGTGAGGATGTCGGACAACAGTGGTAGTGAGGGTTCCAAGGTGAAGATGGCAGACGACAGTGGTAGTGAGGGTTCTGAGTTGAAGATGGCAGATGACAGTGGTAGTGAGAGTTCAGAAGTGAAGATGGCAGGTGATAGTGGTAGTAAGGGTTCCGATGTGAAGATGGTAGATGACAGTGGTAGTGAGGGTTCCGAGGTGAGGATGTCGGACAACTGTGGTAGTGAGGGTTCCGAGGTGAGGATGTCGGACAACTGTGGTAGTGAGGGTTCCAAGGTGAAGATGGCAGACGACAGTGGTAGTGAGGGTTCGGAGGTGAATATGGTACGGGATGACCTAGGTATTGAGAGTTCTGAGGTGAAGATGGCAGATGACAGTGGTAGTGAAGGTTCGGAGATGAAGATCGCAGGTGATAATGGTAGTGAGAGTTCGGAAGTGAAGATGGTAGGTTACAGTGGTAGTGAGGGTTCCGAGGTGAAGATGGCAGACAACAGTGGTAGTGAGGGTTTGGAGGTGAATATGGTAGATGACCTAGGTATTGAGAGTTCTGAGGTGAAGATGGCAGACAACAGTGGTAGTGAGGGTTCCAAGGTGAAGATTGCAGATGACAGTGGTAGTGGGAGCTCCGAGGTGGAGATGGCAGATGATCGTGGTATTGATGGTTCAGATGTGAAAGTGACAGATAACAGTGGTAGTGAAGGTTCCAAGATTGCAGATGACAGTAAAGCCATTGTCAGGTAATTCTATATATAATGTCAACCACAAAAAAATGAAAAGGGAAGGAGATGCTTTAGTTCAAGTGACAAATTTACCACTTGATTTATAGGAATAAAAGTAATTTAAGAGAAGTTTATCAATGTGATGCAGCTGGCTCAAACAGGGTGTGTCATCGCCCCTTTTTATTGTCAATTTAATAAAAAATACTTCCGTCATTTTTCTTAGGTTTTCAGAATGTAAAGAGCTTCCTCATTACCTTTTTGAGTCAATAAAAAAAATCACGTCCCTCCCACATCAATTTCTTTAAAAAATGACCTAAGAACCAGATTATAACTGCACGGCCTAGCAACTCCTTTTGAAATTGACATGTTTGTTTAAACTTAAAGCTAAGAAAATGTTCTAAAAATATTTCATTTGCTGATCAACTCTAGTCTTTATCTTGATTATCATGATTATTTGATTCATAAATATGTATGTTTAGGATGAATGCTGGACAACATGTTCTTGTGAAACATGGAAATAAACTTATTCCTGCTGTAGTAAGTCCTTGCTAGTTATTATGTTTTTGGGTTGTTTTCTGTAAGTGAGTGAGTGGATGGACAAGTGCTGAAAGGCTTTATATTTCAAACTAAGGCTGTTCAAAAAACTGTTTGTTTCTCAAGCCCCGCCCGTCTCTGCCAAAAGTAGCCGCATCAAGCTTTTTTTCTCTTAAATTTCCATCAACTTTTCTGCCTCGCCTTTGAAGTTCAAAATCAATCGAAATTAGATTTCAGCGACATCCAAGAAACAATAAATTAAAAACCTTCCGCCCACATCAAATTTAAAATTAAAAGGCTTGAGAAACAATTTATTTTTAATGGCATAAGTAAGACTATATTGAAAAATATAATAGTATATTTTAGATCATTGTTATTTTCTCACTCGCTTTCAGATAACATTATGTTTATGGTTGCATACTTTATTTGTTACTGTTTCCATTTCATTGCTTTCACAATTCAAAGTTCATGATTTAAAGAGTATGTTATGCTTTGAAGTTAGGTAAAATATAAAAAAATATTATCACCATCAGTCAGTTTAAACTGCGCATGCCACACCCAACAATACTATAATGTTATTGGAACAGTTTTTTATTCGTATATACATTTGTAGATAGCAGGGAAAGATTGAAGTTTCCCAATGAAATATAACTGAAATTGTTTTCCATAATTTCCCTCAAGGAAGTGATGTCACAATAGACGTTGTCAACTTGACTGATGAACATACATGTAAACAATACAGTTCTTAATATGAAGCTGAAGTTGAAATTTGAAATTTGCACAACATCATTGGAGTGTAAAAGTGTGGACCGTAGCACATTTTAGCACGCTTCATGTGAAAAATGTGCACCGGTCCACGCTTTTACAAGACAATAAAACTACAAAATATTGCATTCAATACTTATTACATTCTGTAAATAAAATGCAAGTGTTCAAGCAACATTACTTTATGAAAATCATGGATGGTGCTCCATTTCTTTGCCTAGATTACTCCGATGTCTTTGTTTACTTTTGTCGATGTCGAGGAGTCGCGTGCTGGTGTCTTTTACTGAATGATAAAACACAGCGACGGAAATGATCGAAAGTACTCGTAACCAATCAAATACGCTGATTTCCATACAAAGCAGAACAAATGTAATTATAAGTTCATAATATAAAAGTTAAAATTTCATAATCATGATAAAATTTTGTGCCTTTCTTTGATAATCCTTCATACTACAGTGTACCAATCTTTTAACAAGATCATTTATCAAAAGCTGCCTTAAAATCAAGTAAAATAAATCATTTTTTCAGGTGGTGGAGTGGCCTTGGATCAATTATTTTAGTCTTTACAAGGGTTTTTACAAGATATTAGAAACGAAGTACACAATCCAGTCCACAGATATAGTGAGGAATCTTGATGCTCCTAACATCTGTATGTTAGGAAGAAGTATTTGCTACACATTCTCAGGTAATTAAACTTTCTAATTTGTTGCCACATTAAGAAAGAATGGCTATGAAGTATTTTTATGCTTCATGGTTGGCACAACCATAAATGTTGTGCAACATGGACATGTCTTGCAAGAACATATTTCCTTTCTTGGATAAATAAATTTCCAAATAAATACCGAAGCAACAACAAAAAAAACCCATAAATCTAGAATACATGGCAATGTAAGGATCACACACAGAGACAACTGAAACGACCATGACAAAAACAGAACACAATCAAACACCACAAGGTTAAGCATGTTCTGCTCCACTTGTGGCACCCATCACACTGTAAGGGAAAGTCTGGTGTAATGTCAAGTTCGGTTTGTCTCAATACTGTGGCAGTATTGTATCAATATAAATTTTTGAAAGATGAAAATATATAACAGACGAGTTATTTTATGTGAGTGGTCCTATACATATTCTCCATTATTTTCAGCTCGCCTGGCCAAAGCCAAACGCCATGTGAGTTTTTGTAATCACTTAATGCTCCTCTGTTTGAACTTTTTATATTTTATTTCTCTCTGGAACTGGCCCAAATTTAAGCAATTTGTGTAGGGAACATCAAGGCAAGGTCTTTTACAAAGTTTGCTCATTTTGACAAAAACATAGCTGATTATTGTTTCTGGTGGGCTGATACACAAAACAATCTTCTCTTTGGAAACTGCTTGGCCAAAATATAAAAATATTTCTTTCTTCTGATACTTTCAATTTTTTGAATTGATTAACTTATTCTCGTCCTGATATAGCTGAAATATTGCTCATTGGACGTTAAACTCTAACTAATCAATCAATCAATCTATGCAAGCTCTTTTATCAAATTTGCAGATTTGATTCTTGTGGAACAAAAACATAGCAGCCATGGTTGATTCTTGTTTCTGATAGTTTGATACATTAAAAATCTTCTCATACTAGGACTGCTTGGACAAATGGAACAATATTAGACAAGATACATCTTGGAGGTCTTTTATAAAGTTTAAACTATAATCATTGCCACTATGGGCTATTTGATGTTTGTTCCTGATTGGCTGAAGGTTAGCGATAAAGACTTAGCCTTTGGAGCCTCTATTTCTTTTCTCATTTTCTTTTATTTAAATCATTCTTTTTTTTT
>MJUU01006618.1:51633-87163 GCA_002080025.1 Modiolus philippinarum | reverse complement strand
GGTGGTGGTGGTGGTGGTGGTGGTGGAGGTGGAGGTGGTTGTGGTGTAAGCGATTATCATATTTAACCGTGACCATAACTTAACCCCAACACTATTTATGATAAAGCTATTACCCTTAAAAACTATAACCTTAATACTTACCATAATCTAACACTAACTCTAACGCTAACCATAATTTAACTCTAACCCTATCTATAATCTAACTTTGACCCTAACCTTTCCATAATTTAACCCTTATCCTATCTATCTAACCCTAAACCTCACCATAATGTAACCCTAGCCCTTTCTATAATCTAACCCTAACCCTATCTGTAATCTAACCCTAACTCTATCTGTAATCTAACCCTAACCCTATCTGTAATCTAACCCTAACCCTATCTAAAATCTAACTATAGAAGTAGTAATAAGCAGTATTCTGTCTCAAACATTAGATAAATTCATTATTTGTTCTGAGCGGTACCATGTATTTCTCTTATGCTATAGTCAGAACAGGAGAGGCGCACAGTTTGTGCTAATAGGAATTCCGATAGTCTGTTGAAAAACAAGTCCTCCAAACTGGACAAATATACTGTCGATCAGAAACTCTAACATTTTAGTCACTTCTTCCTCTGTATATTTTTTCTCCGATTCGGAGTTATTTTTCACAAAGTAGGCTTGTTCTCTACCTACAACAATGTACCTTTATCTACGTTCACCGTTCTTACGTGAGACATCTATGAATTACACTTTTCAGCCGAGATGAAGGTTAAGTATAAATTGAAAAAAATGTTTGCCATGCTGTATGGATTTGAAAACTGGTGTTTGAAATCGTTTGTTGACCGCCATTTTTAAAATGGACGCAAAAAAGGGCGGGAAAATTCAACATTGTTCGATTTCAATGAAATTTGGTTCCCTAATAGATATTGATGTAGCGACTTCATAACCGGTGATGAAAAGTGTTCGTTGACCGCCATTTTCAAAATGGCCGCCAAAAAGGGCGGGAAAATTCAACATTGTCCGATTTCAATGAAATTTGGTTTCCAAAAAGGTATTGATGTCGCAACTTCAAAACTGATGTTAAAAATTATTCGTTGACCGCCATTTTCAAAATGGCCGCCGAAAAAGGCGGGGAAATTCAACATTGTCCGATTTCAATGAAATTTGATTTCCAAATAGATATTGATGTTGCAACTTCAAAACCGGTGTTGAAAAGTGTTCACTGATGGCAATTTTCAAAATGGCCGTCAAAAAAGGCGGGAAAATTCAACATTGTCCGATTTCAATGAAATTTGGTTTCTATATAGATATTGATGTTGCGACTTCAAAACCGATGTTGAAAATTGTTCATTGAACGCCATTTACAAAATGATGTCTCGACTTCATTTTGAAGGTGGTCCTTAGCAAGAATGTTTTTTTTGTCAAAAAAGCCCAACAAAGAAATATAGGAAACATTATCAGACTTTAAATACAGTTCAAGATGTGGATTTTTGACGAGCTACCGAAGTTTGAGAGACTGAAGATCAACTCTATAACTTACAATGTTAGCTTGATTGTGGCAACTGAAAACCAGGTGAGCGATACAGGCTCCTGGGAGCCTCTGGTGTTAAAATTCTCTTCTCTTCTATATATTGCTCCACATTTGGAGAACCAGCTAGCATTGATGAAGGATATGAAAATATTCCTGATACAATCATATGATCAGAGTACTGATAACACTGATAGACGTGGAGGCAATGGGTTAATTATAAATGTTCAAAAAGCGGGGTGAAATTGTTTTCTTAATAATGCATTGGTAATGATTGGAGGGGGCCATTGGTTGACGTCTGGTTTGCATCCAATTACAATCATCATTTGTTGTGATGTTAACTTTTCATTTAATACCAGATTATAACTACAAATTTATTTGTCAGAAGGACCTTAATTATTGTTCAATGTGCTTGACTTCTCTTCGGAGCATAAGCGTTTCACAAAACACATTTTGATTTAAATAAATTGACTCCAGATGTCTTACAAATAATATTGTGTGCTTAACTCAACGTAATGTTGGATAAGAGAAAAGTAAATAACGGAACAAGAATACTTAAATGTTCATGACTGGAAAAACATGCATAACACCACTAACGAAAAATCAATCCGTATTACCTAATAAAAATGGGTGTAGAGACATGTTTTACTGTTTTATATACAATTCTCAGGCGAAAATATGTTAAATGAATCATAGCTTAACACGTATACATTGTAGACGTGATTTGAGCTGTTTCAAAATCTTATGACACAATTTGCTCTTGTTTTTGTGATAATCATTTTAACTGGATAAAGGTATGATATATTCAGTCTACAAGGTAACATAGTATTTTAGATTAGCTTGTATGCAAGTTAGCTCTCAGCTGTTTTTTTTTCTCCCTCTTTTGTGTAAGAAATTTTTGTAAAATGAAAATAATATAAAAAGGCTAATATTTATCCGCCCCCCCTTTTGCAGGACCCCACGTGTCTTATATATATATATATATATATATATATATATATATACTATGATGAATAATGAGTATATTTTCTGCTGCTACGAGTGCGACCGCACAGGATGCAATGCAAACTAAAATGTCCACCTGAGCAAAACTACTTATCAATAGCGTTTTATCAACATTTCCACTGAATTTTGTTTTAAACATCTTATTTGTGGTTAAATCTTACTGAATTATTTGTATCACGAACGCTGTTGCTAAAGTTGTATAGAAATTGACGATATAATATGTTCGTATCAGTGCATTGCAGCTATAAAAAACATCATCGCGAGGGAAAAATAGAAAATTAAGATATCTGTATTTTGGCAGATGCATATCATAAATTATCATACTTCAAATGGTTATATCAGCATCCAGAGCTCTTCTGCAAAAGCCATATTCGGTTGACCCGAATAAGTCAGAAGTTGACCTAGAAATAACAAACTATTCTTCAAACGTTTCAAAGGCAATCTAAGGAACGATAGAATAACGTAACAACCAAAGGTTGCTGCTGGATTCAAAATCGACATTTCTTTGAGCACGTCGGCCTATATGACTAAATACTAATCGGTAAATCTCGGTCGTAGAGGGTGATATTTTCCCAGTTCGGCAAACTTCATTCTCAGAATGTGATATTTTCGTTGGTACCCAAAGATATCAAATGCAACATGCCACATTTAGAAGAACTAATGAAATGACTTGATTTTATCAGAAATTTGCATGAAGTATAATGGTGTAAAATATAATCCTGCTCGACAGAATATGAAGTGGGTAACAATTGGGGAGGGGATCCCTTTCCAGAAATCCCCTCAATGGTGTTTTAACTTTCTCGTTTCACGAAGACTCTTTACTGATCTCCCTTTTCCCGTTTCACGGGGATTTTTTTTCAGCGTTTCCAGTTTCTCGCCCAACACCCTCTCTCGTTCTCACGGACACTTTTTGTGAAAAATCCCGTTTCCCGTTCACTTTGAAAGACCAATCCGACTTCCAACTTAAACCCCATCGAAACTCGCTATAAAGCTTGGGACTCATTCGCTAACGCTCACTCGCTCTTAGGGTTCGCCGTGACGTCACAGACTCGAAAAGGTAAATTTGTTTGGCAAGAAATCGTGATAATTGATTAGGTTCATAAAAATGTCATTTTCAGTTCACTCGTACGAAATTGTTAATTGAGATATTTTAATAATTCCTTTTGATTGAAATTCTAGACTATTTGCACTTTTACAGAGTATTAATTTTTTAAAATTATTTATTTTCAAAATATATTAAATTAGCATTTTTGTAAAGTATACAAATTTCGGCAATTTTGACATTTTTTAAAACCACATAAAAAATTTTCTACAGGAAATTTTTAAAAAGTAAATCGACAGAAAAAATAAGAAAATCTTGAAGTGTATTACGCATTTTACAGACCCGAAATCGGATGGGTAATAAAAAAAAAATACAAAAGATCAAAAATTCTTTTACATTGTTAAATAGTGGTCTAACTACGATTTTGCCAACCAAAAATGCTAATTTGCATGTGTAAATTATATTTTGTGACATCTCTAATGATGTACGCGAACCTTTCTATATTGGCTCCCGCGATGATATTTTAGGACACATAACTGTCAAAAGCCCGATAACATATACATATCACCGCATGAGCCAGAATATGAAGCACAGGGGCGAGTGAGCGCTAGTCTGAAATATTGCTTGCTAAACGTTGGAAGAATTCCTCGATAACTCTACATCTTCTTGATAAGTCCGGGTAAACCGTATATGACTTTTGTGGAAGTCTTCTGCAGACTAAGATAGTCGATAGCGATTCAGCTTCTGTGTTAAAGAAAACACAATGTCATGACATGTGGACGGAAACAGAATAGATATTGTGAACATTTATACACAATGTACAAATGTAGCATTTTTCATATCTTTTATACAAAGGAACTGCCAGTAAATTAATATAGAATCAAATAATGAATTAGTCGCAACATCACTGCATTTGATTGGCCAAGAAGGTGAGGTAGGGTCATATTTATTGAATTGACCCTAAAGATATTTATTTGTGTGTACACTAACATGTATGTTATAAAACGTAATAGTGCCACAGTAGAAAAGGCAGCATAGCATTGGACCATAATTAACAAGTTTGAAGATCTTTGTTTCTGAAACAAAAGGTCATCGGAATCAAATTTTGTCACAATAGTCCTTGAGTGATCTCATCAAAGAATTTAACTAGTGGGACAAATTTGAAAATCAGGTCCTGTATAGAAAACTATTCCAAGATTGGGGCTTCAGTTCTTTTATTGTCAAATTTTCACAATATGTTTTCATGTTATGTTTGAAAAATACCAATGGACACGAATCGTGCTCCTCTGCTCGCAGACTCGTTTTTATACTCCTACGAGACTGAATTTCGTCAGTGACTCGTAAAAGCTTATAAAAGTAAGGATGCTAGACCATATACATTGATCATGATGTTCTAGTCTAGGAAGATGCTTATTTCGCTGAACTTGATTACTCTTTTATTTAGGGGCCAACTCCGACCTACCGTTGGATGTGGGGTTTCCTCAGCGTTCATTGAAGATCTTATGACGGCTTTGAGTTGTTATTGCTCCCCTTAGGGTCGTTGTCTCTTTGACACATTCCCCGTTTCCCTTCTTTTTCTTATTTCCATTGATAACCATTTTTTTCCAAATGGATCTCATCAATATAATCCTAAAGAATCGGGGATAAAGAAAACAACAGAAACCACTAGATGTACATCTTTTTGGATTTACTTCTCGAACTTGACTAAAATGGTCATCTCAGTACAAAAGTTTAATGAGAAGAAGGACGACTTTAATTTTAAAATTATCAATTACATGGACAGCAATATTCAAACTTCTTCTTACGGAGTGTACGTTTCACGGTTGATTTGTTACGCGAGAGCTAGCACCAATTATGCAGATTTTGTCATTAGGCAGAGTAATCCCCGTGACCGCCTTATCAATTAAGGCTAAAAAAATCGGTTTAAATGTTCTTTAATAGACATTGCTCCCCTATGAAAAAAATGAAGTTTTTTTTTCAGAACTGCGATTCGCAATTCATTTTGACTTAGTACTGGGATGAACATGCCTTTTCACTGTGTCTACGACCTTTCAATAGCAATTGCTGTTGAGTTGCTACCGGACACTACCGTAATCGATGTGGGAGGGTTTGGCGCGCAATAAAGCCGGTTTGACCCAAAATTTCTTTTGAAATACCTGCACAAAGTCAGAACAATTGCGGTAGTCTTTTTGCCCTTCGCGATTCGGCTTTTGGCATATCTTCTTGGTCATTTTGTTATTATTTTCGTTTGGTTAACTATAATGACAGAATTGTTTTACACACCTTATACAAAAGTAGATTAAAGAGGGTTACCATCAAGTAAAATGTTATGGCAGTGGGTCTATTTTACGCAAATATACCAGAATGAAAACTTTGATAATAAGTTATATAGCGTTGGCTTAGATGACTTGTCAACACCTTTTAGCTCACCTGGCTATGCCAGGGTTAGCTTTTGCCATCACAATTTCTTCTCTGAAGCCACTGCGCCAATTGGAACAAAACTTGGTCACAATAGTTCTTAGATGGTTCCCTTTAAAAATTGTATCCGTCAGATCCGTACCTCATAAAGATGGCCGCCAGCGGGGAACATATTTTAACATTGGACCCTATGGAAAAAACGTTTAAAGATCTCCTTCTCAGAAACTACCATTCCACTTATAACCAAACTTAGGTGCAATGGTCCTTAGATGGTCCCTTCCAAAAAGGTATTCGGCAGGTCCGTACCTCATCTAAGAAGGCCGCCAGCGGGGAGCATAGTTTTAACATTGGACCATATGGGAAAGAAGTTCAAAGATCTCAATAACTACCAGTTCAATTAAAACCAAACTTAGTCACAATGGTCCTTAGATGGTCCCTTCAAAAAAGGTATCCGACAGGTCCGTACCTCATTAAAGATGGCGGCCAGCGGGGAACAAAGCTTTAACATTGGACCTTGTGGAAAATACATTCAAAGATATTCTTCCCGGAAACTATCATTCCATTATAGCCATATGTATTACCTTGATTATAAGGGGAACCCTGCCAAAATTTGTTTTGGATGGTGTTCTGTTATGGGTTGTAATGGATGGTGAAGCTTTCAGTTGTCATGAAAACGAAGCAAGAATACTGTAGTTTTAGAAAAAAAATGTATTTTGCTAAATTTTATGTTTTGTTTTTCCTATTGGAAATGCCTATCTACATTGTATGTCATTCATGGTCTAGGTGAGCGATACAGGCTCTTTAGAGCCTCTTGTTTTTAAAGATGTGCGTTGAAATTGCGAAAATGTCTTAAACAATAACCATTTATTTTTTTTTATAAAACAATAAAAGGTCTGATTGATGGAACTGCAGTTTGTATAATTATTATGCCTTGGTTGATCATTATAGGAGAACTTTTCTCAAAATTTATTCATAACGGAAATTAATACACAGTCTTTAATGTAGCAATCCTTGAGAACTTTTAAATTAACAATGAAAGGATTCCGATTAAATGCTCATGAGACAAAGTCTTTCCAAAAACATGATAAAAACAAGCAATGAAACAGCGCTTTTATTGTTGTTCTTCATCTTAAAGTCATCATTAAGCCTTCAAAAATGAGCTGTGCTTGTACCTCAACGTAATTTCAAGACGGTCGTTAGCACTGGATTGAGCGGAATTTATATTAAATGTCGAGCAATGCTACATCCATTTATCTTATCTTTTTTTCATAGATGCCGGTTGTCAAATTAAAATTTACTGGTAAAGTGTTCTTGCAATTTCTGTCATCCGTGGCCCCACAAAATTCTCCTAAAAGACTACACAACATGTAAACAACCACATGTTAATCAGCGAGTCAATTGCAATAAAACTTTGCATAATAAAACAAGAGATATGGATGCTATAATCAGGATCTTTTCTTTTTATTACCGCATTTTTGTTCCTTATTCATTACCATTGCGAAGAAGTTAAGTTTTATCAATTTATTTATTTTCTTAGACAAAATGTAATTTGCTTAATTTTTATTTCAGGTAGTAGCCTGTTGAAAGACATCATATCAGGATGTGTAAAATAAAAAGAACAAAGAGACGAAAACATCTCCCTGTTAGTAGCGCCAATCAACAGAGTGCCGTGAGTGAGGTCGAATTGAGCGACATTTTTAGTAATGAACCCGACTTTGACCTAAATTTTCCCGCAGAAATTATATATTGCAGGAGTAACGACAACCAATTGACAACAGTCACAGCGGAATTAAATGGTGTCGTAAAAGGGATACAAAATAGTCTATCAAAGAAACAGGATGAAAATCGTAAAGACATACATTTTGAAATTGATACTATACCTAGGAACACTAAGGATTCTTGTAACATTGATCATGATTTAGTGAAAACAATTCTTGGTAATGTTTCCACTATCATTTGTATGGCATATCAAGTGATTTTAAATGACAATAAATTGAAACAGGCATTCAAATCTAGTGAAAAACCCGAGTTTTTGCCAAGAAAAACAATAGATAATGATGTACAGAATGGAAAATATAGCTACATACAATATCTTTTTGAATCAAATATATGTTTTCGTCAAAAATTCATTGTCTGTCCAGTCAGTTTAAACAATTATTTTGACAGTTTTACTACTTCCGGTTCATCAATGTCACTTGATGAGTCCATGTCTAATAACTTATTAAGAATTTATTCATTTAACAGTTTTCCACGTCAAGTGAACATTTTTACTAGTCAACTTGCAAAAGCTGGATTCTATTACACAGGGATTTCGGACGAGGTACGATGCTATGCATGCAGTTTAAGTTATAAAAATTGGTCGTCTGAAGACAAACCTTTAGAAATTCATAGCCGATTATCGCCATCTTGTTCACATGTGATCAGGCTAAATTTGGAACAAGAAAACATTGAAAGCGATCTTTATCGAAATTCGGGTTCAAATACGTCTAATAATCGCAATACAGGTATCTCGTCGTTATTATCAGTCCCAACTACAGACTCGACATCACACTTAAATAATTTGTCAAACCCTAAATCATCTATTACGAGTCAAAACTTTCCTTCCTTATCGGATAATAGAAGTATTTCCTCGTCTCCCTGCCTAAACGTTTTAACTTCAATGAACGGTTCTACTCATAATATCTTAAATAAACAATTACCAAACGATTATGTCAATGAAACAAATGCATCGGCTGCGGGTAGATCTGCAAAAGCACAGTACCCAAACCAGTTGCAAGACAAAAGTACCGAAACCTCATATGCCAACTATAAAAACCATGATTCAAGCGAAACTTCTGCTACACTGAATTCATCAATCGAGGTAAACAATGAGGAGGCAAAATACCCAAATTACGGACCTATACAAATCCGGATCAGCTCCTTCCAGGGTTGGCCTTCGTATTTGGATCAAACTCCGCACATAATGGCCAAGGCTGGTTTTTTGTATGCTGGTTATCAAGACTACACCCGATGTTTTTTTTGTGGTGGAGGACTACGAAACTGGGAAGCAGGCGACGATCCATGGATAGAACATGCCAGATGGTTTCCGAATTGTAGATATCTGAGAGAAAATAAGGGAGACAGATTTGTCAAAGCTGTCCAAGATAAACAAGCAAAGTTGGTATGTACATAAAGCTAATTTGAACGTTTATTGGTTGTAGTATATGTAATGTTGGTTTTTAATCTGTTTTAAATGAGCACCTTAACAGTGGCTTAAAATATGACGTTTGTTTTTGTTCTAGAATAAAGAAAACAGCCAAACAAATGGCCAATTCACACCATTTCAGATATCGTCTACATCTGTAAATAATGAAGCGTCAGGTACAAAATCCCAAGACAACCATCAAACTAAACCACATCTTGAAACTATTGCAGCAAAGAGTGTCTTAGAGATGGGATACAAGGAAAGTCAAGTACGGGAATCTGTCCAAAAGATTACACAAGCACCTAATGGAAATGGAGGTAACTATATTCCTGTTGTTTTATGAATTTGAAAATCTGTATTCAGATTTGATTTTAAAATGATTAGGCTTCTCTATCTCTTCATACAAGGAATATATTTCCATAAATGTTTTTTAACCCTACAAAATGTAAAAAAACGAAGCATTTTGTTTTTAAAAAATCATTTCGCCTCGAACTACCAGGCCTTCCTGAAAAAAATGTTTGTTTGCTGTTAACGATTTGCTTCAAGATTAATCTCTTTTTAATGTCTTTGGAGAAAAAAATGTCCCTACCTACATGTACCTACACACATCCGAAATTGGAAGTCGATAAACAGCAAACAAACATTTTGTTAAAGATGACCTAAAGAACTTTGTTGACAAGAACCAAGTTATCTTTATTTATTTTGGAATGTTACTCGGATTTCGTCATGAAAGATCTCATTGCAACAAATATGAAACATCACTATTCAGCACCAGTTTGTCGTTTCTAAGTGTCAGAAACGAAATTTCCATGAAACTTATTAACTAAAGAAAAATCAAACTCTATATTTGGAATCAAACCACAAAATGACAAAATAAGAATATTGACAATGCAATCATGAATCAATATGCACCCGCATTTTCTGAACATCATTCCTCTTTAGGAAGTACGCTTATATTTGGGAATTACGTTTAGATGACTTGCGGATCATTTATATTTAACATGCCCATTAATGTAGTCGGCCAATGATGTGTTTAAAATAGTTTTGATTCTTCGGCATTTTTAGAGGAATTTGCGGTCTTGTATCCTTCTGTTCCTGTCGCTCTCAGAGAAAAATCAGAAACCTTGTACAAATACCGTTGATATGTCAAAACACTAACTATATACAGCGTATATACAGGTCGTCACATGATCATGACGAGATAGCTTTTTCTTGATCAGTAATTCCCAATCTATTTACATAAATATTGGACAGTCACACCTCTATGAAAAAAATACGACGAATGACTAAACACCGAAGTTATTGTAAATTTAAATTCTGCATATGCGCATTTCGACAACTTATGTCTCTTCAGTGCAGATAAAATCTAAACGTTTGGAAGACCATAAACTGAAAGATGTTTAAAACTGATAGAGAATTCTAAATGGTTATATACATTTTATAGATAAACAATGGATGTTTGTTTCGTGTTTTTTCTTTTCATGACATTATGTAAAAATAAATGTAACATGACTGTATTTTCCCCATATCTGTCCATTGTTGGTTAGGATTGGAGTTTGTCTCTCCTGCAGTGTGGAGTCCATAAAAAAAGTCCCCGCGCGAGAAATGCATGCTCTCTATATATTTCTAGTTATGGTGTAATTGTTTTTGAGAGAATATCTTATATGAATTCACTATTATACCAGTTGTCTCCGAGGGTATTCACCAGCCCAATAGTGTAACATGTGTATTTACCCCATATCTGTCCATTGTTGGTTAGGACTGGAGTTTGTCTCTCCTGCAGTGTGGAGTCCATAAAAAGATTCCCTGTACGAGAAATGTATGCTCTCTATACTTTTCTAGTTATTGTGTAATTGCTTTTGAAAGAATATCTGATATGGATTCACTCATACGGAGAATTGATGATCATTTTAGATGCATATTCATTGTATTTAAATTAGCAAAAGAATCACGTGACTTATCAGCATTCTCATCAACGCCGACTTCGTCAAACAGCTTTTACTGCTAAAAACACGGATATTGGGTCTTACCCGTTACTGTATTCCTTTTTAAAAGCACCTTGACACTTCCTTATGACGTTTCCAATGTCACAACAAAACGTAAATCGAGAATTTTTAGAGAAAACGTTGATTTTATAAACTGATACATCTTCAAATTGGGGCATATTTAGCTTCCGTGGGAACTTCGAGTTTACAAAGTACATAATTAAGTTTTGTAGCAGCATTTTCTTTGGCACTCAAAATTTTGTTGTCTTACCATGTATCTTGATTTTGTAATGACTTTGCACTGAAACTTTGGCAATGAAGCTAGGGAAGTTGACGTTTTCAGCCATTTTGTCAAAATATTTAAAATGGGATGTTAAAGGCTCGCGCTTCGGATTTTCATATGGCTTGGGAACTTTGAAATTATCTTCTTAGTCAATCTGACACGATTCATTTGACTGCATATCAAATGTCCTATCAGAATTTAACCTTGTATTTGATCTGCAACTCAGTTTTTAGCAAGAATAGCTATTTTTCACAATTTTGCCTATCAAATACGGTGGAATTCCGGCACCCGTATTTGACTCTGCAATAAAATATGCAAATGAGCTAAAATGCACAAGATTTCTCCATATGTATTATACCAGAGGTCCCCGAGGGTATTCACCGGCCCAACAGTCAGACTTGTCTGACATGAAAACGTTATTATTAAAATTTACTGTTTATCCAAATTCTAACCACTTAAAAATACCGATGCTTCATTCCGTGTATGACACTCGGTAGATGTCCTGGGTACTGGATTGGGCTATCTATTTCGATATTTTTGGAAATAAGTACTTTTGTTTTGGATTATTTTTGGATTATTGTTTTCCATATTATCTGATTTAATGCTGCTGATGAGAGGTTACCTCTTGAAACACGCGTAAAGCATAACGAAATTTACTGTTTTTGAGTATGGTTTTGTCGGGCAACGGATGACATCAGTTATAATTTTATGTTTGTTGCCAACACCGCATCTGTGAACTAAAGATAAGATATATGAATAAAGAATTGCTCAACATTTAGCAATTTATTCCACTAAGACTAGTTATAGGGACAGTCTTAAACTTGAGGAATGAGCATAGCTCATTGTTGAATGCCTTATGTTGACTTCAAGATGAGAAACAATAGTAGGAGCTTTTTTCCATTCATGTATTTTGTCTCATATGCATTTACACAATATCCTTTCATTGTTGGTCACATAAAAGGTAAGTTGTCCTAACACTGTATATTTTACAAATAAGAGACGCCGTATATAAACGCAGTAAGACGATGTTTAATTTTACCTTTTAATTTAAGTGGTGGTATAATTGAATTGCCACACGTTGATCCATCAAATGCTATAACATAGTTTTAGAAAAATACATACAAATAGACAGTTAACACGAATTTATCTCTTGTCATTTTGCATCGCCTGAAACGGATTTATTTTTACATAGAACATATGTCAAAGAAAGTCTGCTAAATGATCTATCTGCATGTGCATTTTTCTTTTGTTGCAGCCTTCTATTTTCATAAGCTTGTATTGTAGCTGTAACAGCTAAATAGGGTAAATTATTAAATTTTACTATTTAGGACTAATGACAGTTTTGCTGTTGCTACATACAAACAATAAATGCGCGATGCATGCACTGTCAATACTGATGTATGATGTTGATATTTCAGGTGACAGTAATATATCAGCGGTAGATATACTGTCACAACTTTTAGACGATGACGATGTAGACACACAGGGGAGACAATCTTCTCTTCCAGGAAATACATCATTATCCGGGACCGCAGGGGGTGAAATTTGTACAGACGACAAAAGAACAATTTCCAAAAATGAGTCATATGAAACATTTAAATGTCAATCAGTGAATGGAACTAGTCTGGGAGCAAATGGAAACAGTCCAACAGTAAATGGAGCCTTTATGTCGACAAGTGAAAACAGTGATGCTACTGTTGGCGTAGACGATTCTACAATAGATGGTATATTTGCAGTTTCATATTTATATATATTTATATAAGAATCTTTGAGAAAGCCGGGCTAAATGTCGGTCGTTTATATACGAACATTATCTTATGGAGAATTTCGGCATTTTTTTAAATTAAAATGAGACAAATACATCATAAAAGAAGTAAAAAGAATCGAGACACCATCAAAATCAAAATAACACAGTTTAAGTAACACATGCAACTTAAGATACAAATCGCAAATGGGCAACAGATAAGCATTAAAAGATTCAATAAAATCGCAATGCAATTTGTTATAGTAATACAAGCGCGAGAAGAAATCTTCGTCTATAACAATAGAACTCGCACTGCCTAAAACAATTTTTCAAATATTACAATACTTTGCTTTCGTAGATTACAAAATTCTTTGTTGAAGCGATGAAAAAATCCTCAAAGAACTCTTCTAAGATGACGTGATATAGCGACGCCTTCAACATGCAAGCTGCATGTAGATCGTAATGTGTATTGCATTATTACAAGTGTCCATTTGTTACATAATTTTGTTTAAGGCAAATATGTAAGCGGTGACTATGTAAATATATTTCTAACTGATACTTTAGATAATTATCTAGGCTAACTGCTAGGCGAAGCACACAGAATTTTTGTATTTATACAGAATGACTCGTACATAAATTGTGATTCTATAATGACATTTTTCTCATTTAGAAAAATTTTCTATTATTCAACAGCAATGCACTTCTGTTACTCTTTCCCATTTACAATAAACAGCAGATGAATCAATAAACATTATAAAATTGAAACAGAGATTTAAAAATTCAGGACAATTTCGTTTAATTTGATATGAACTTTTTTTTCAGATACAGAACAATTAGCGGAAGAAAACCGACAGTTGAAAGACCAACGACTCTGTAAAATATGTCTCGATTATGACGCATCTATAGCATTTCTGCCCTGTGGGCATCTTGTTTGCTGTTCTGACTGTGCCCCGGCAATGCGGAAGTGTCCTATTTGCAGGGCATTTGTCAGAGGCACCGTAAAAACTTTTCTAGTCTAGATAAGCCCCGGGTATCCGCTTCCAAATTTCAGTGTTGCTCTGCCCGTGTTGAAACATACCTCCTCCCTTCATGTTATGATCCATCAATCACGGATACATTGTGCGCCAATGAATTTTTCTTAACATCGAAGAAAAAGTTATTACTTGAAACCCGCAGAGCAACACCTTTTAGTGGAATTTGGAGCAGGATACCCGGTATGAGTTGTAAATTGCATAACTACTATGATTGATTTCAACCGTCCATAAAATGTTTCATTGATACAATAACAGGTCTATCATCTCGGGACATTACAAAAGCTTTGAATACATTTCCTACAATTACCAATGAAGGGATATTGAGTAAATGCAAAGGAGAAAAATCTCTACAAACACATGGTAAAACCAAGCAATGGAACAACGCTTTTATTGTTGTTCTTCATCTTGAAGTCACCATGAGGCCTTCAACAATGAGCATTACTCATACCTCATAGCAAGTTCAAGACGACCCCTAGCACTGGTTTGAGCGGAATTCATGTTATACTATATATTAGTATGTGTAAGAACTGTAAGAAATGTAATTTTCTTTCATTATTTTATCTAATTCTTGACTTAATTATTCTTCATGTATCATCACATTCATATAATTAAATTGCAATTGAAAATACAGCGTTCGATATTATAGAAATTCTGTCTTTTTTACACATAGTCATATATGATGGTTATGGTGGAAGTCGTCATAGGACTTGACCGCCAGTTGTAAATTTTGTGTCCATAGTTATCGATGAATTTAGAAGAAATTTGTCAAATTTGTATGCCGTCTTTGGGATTTTCCTTTTTGATACATAAAAAAGTCGATCATACCTGATGCCGTCACACTCAAAAACACATATCATTCGGATTGACAAAAAGCGAAGGCCTGCTTTTGTAAACTATAACATTTCAAACATTAGAGAAACATTCTCATAAATTTAAAGTTACATTTTCAAATATCTGAATCGCTCAACAAGCTAGCCTCGCGTTTTTAACTATCTCGACTTCTCATTTGATGGAATTGTGAAATCTATAACTGAAGCACTCGTCAAACTATAGGGGTTTCATGTGATTTTTAAAATAAATACCAAAAATTATTTTTCCGGTGTGAATCTAGTCACTGGAATACTCAAATTTTCAAATCCAAATGCGTTATTAGAATAGCCTAGAAATTACCCTAACTTGTTTAGTTTATAAAAAAAGGAATTTCTGCCCGGAAAACCCCCATGGAGGCTCCAAAATTCCAAATAAAAGACACTTGAAAACAATTAAACAACTAAGGAAGAGTACAATGTAATGATGAAACACATTAGAACACTATAAACAACAACAGCATACCATAAGACATCCTATAGCCAAAATTATAAGGAGTTTCCTTATTTGACACGCAGCAAATCCCCCATGGCGATTTTCAAAAGTTGGCAGGCATGCTGCCGAAAATATTTTGCATCTACCTTATCTCTTTCACCAATGTAATAATTAGACTTAAGGTTTATTAAGATTGTAAACGTGAACATTCCGTGTAGTGAAAATGTCTATAAAATTTTAAGTGGAAAAATGCAGCACCGGACTTCAAAATCGCATTTCTCTTAACTTAGAGATTAGACCTTTCTGATTTTTTGTCAATTTGTTAACAACATGTGTACCTATTCAGAGTTAAAGTAATATCCCTAGGAACAGTATATTTTGTCCATTAGCCCCTGTTTGGAAAGTGATCAAGTTTGTGTGAAAAACCATGCCAAGGTCCATTTTTTTATATTTGTATTATATTCAAAGATGTCTTTCAAACTAGATCCTTTTTTATTTCGAGTTTCAGTGTGGCTTTGATGCTGTGGCACCGTATTCTCAAATTTTTCTACCCCTTTTCCCGAACTTTTTATTCAACATTGAGTTACTGTAAGTTTAATTGCATTTACCATTTTCGGGCATGCAGATTTAAATACTAGTAGCCTAAATAGTCCTCTTTCGAAATATTATCGGATTAAATGGCAACCAAAAGCCAATTTCCGCATAAATGCATTGCAATTTGCCTTAATGATAAAATGCTGGCTAATAAACGAAATTTCATATTTCTCAACTAGTGAAAGGTGCCCTTCTTTATGACGCCATTCTTCTTGACTCAAATACTGGTAATAAATAAAAGAACAAGAATGACCCTTTCCGATGATGGCCTTCACATGACCCCAATTGATACATGTAGCTCGCTACATTAAATATACGGTGTAGGATAATTCCCATTTGTCACATGTAAAATTGGAGCGACTGAAACCCCTAAAAATGGTTCAATCGGTGTCTTAACTTACTAATTAATATATATTAGTCCTCTGACTTATGCTTTTGGAGTCCGATAGGATCACATTTACGCAAAAAGTATCTGTGCAAACTTGGCGTCAAATGAAATCTTTCTGTCGGTTTTCATAATTTTAGACCACTTAAGAAGCGACAGCGATTTAAGCACAATTTCAAGCATTAAATCCTTTACCCTAAATCGCAATTTGAAATCCATAACTCGTATTCAAAAACAAAAATTAAGTTTGCATATGTTCTTCCTTTTCACTTGTTGCATAAGTAATCATTTTTTTTTATAATTCTAAAGAGAGTATTTAGTTGACAGTCCTTTGAATATCTTTTCATTTTTAAATATTGCATTGCAGTGATTTCGTTCCCGTAGTTTCTATCAATCCGTCTCTGTAAAAATCCACTGGGTTGAATTTCTACAACACTCAAATAAAGTTGTGAGTAATAGGGTCTGTAAGTTTCGTCATTTGATACCGAGAAATCACGACAACACTGCAATTAGATAACATTTCCCGCCAAAATATGACGTTAACGGATTATGACTGATTTCATGTGTGAAACGTCATATGAAATACAACTTCCGGGTACAACTTATGTACCCAGAAGCTCCAAAATTTATTGAGACTTAAAGACTCTATTACCATAGATTAAACAGCAAGATAGAAATACAAAAGGTATTAACATTGTAATAGGTAATAAGATATTGTAAATATTTTAAAAATGCATTGTATTCATTGTTTTTATTTTGTATGGCCTTAATGTTAGTATTTATGTAACAATAAACAATGGTCAAGGTTATTACACCTTAAAACATATAGAATTTCTTGGAATTTAAATTGAAATATTTAACACATTGAAAATTTCTGGAACAATCTTACATAATTATATTAGTCATGTGATTGTCAGTTGATGGAGAGTTTGCCAGAGGTTTCTTATCAATGAATTTTCTAGATACATGGTGTATAAAATAAGGTAGCAGAAAAGGGTAAGGAAGGCAGTTTAATTAGTTTATACAAGATTATTACGCACATCTTTTGTATTTGAAATCGACATCAGTTATTTTGATTCCATTATAAATTATTTAGTGAGGATTATAAGGAATATTCATCTGGACATTTATTGGTGGACTTCAGTGGATCATTAATTTGGATATTTATTTAGACTTCATTGTCAAATAAGTGATATACTGATTATTCAATTGTAAATTAATTTGTTTTTGTCTTATCAAAAAGTTAATTTGATCCAATTTTGATTTATTATTGCTGACAATTTACAAGTTCTTTCTACCTCACAACACCAGAAATTCTACACGTCGGAATGAAATTACTAATGAACAAATAAAGGGATGTTGAGTAAATTCGCTAAATTTCTATAAGTACATGGCAAGACTTAGCAACTAGAACAACGCTTCCATTGTTTTTCTTCATCTTGAGGTCATCTTCAACAAAGAGCAAACACTCCTACATCATACTAAGTTCAAGACTGCCCCCAGATCCGGTCCGAGCGGAATTTACTTGCTAAATGTTAAACAACCCCATATCCATGCTTCTTGACTTTTAAAGTCATGGATGCTGGGTCGTCAACAAACATAAAATTTCGGGCAAAGTATTCCTACAAAAAGAAATGTGGTTACTCTTTTCCTATTTTGATACCTTTCCCGTTTATCGACTGCGGTGAATAGTCTTGGTAGCTGAGGTTTTTACCTCAGCCGGATTGTTTCTGGTAAATCATTTTAGACAGACGCACGAGATGTTCCCACACTGTTAATTATGAATATGTGATATTGACCTTTATTGGACCGATGACTCACTTGAAATGACACCCCCTGAAGATTTTTAAACAATAACAATAGATGTTGTGATAACAATTTGATCTACAAAGTGACAGTATTCATAAAAACAGGTTAAGTTCAAACACAAGGAGCTGGTTACGTATTTTTCCAAAAAAAAAAAAAATGATTTTCCAATTTTAGAAGACATCATGCATAAATCCAAAACTAAATTTCACAAAGCTCTAGTTCTGACACTGATATTTCAAAACTAGAAATTTGAATAACGAAGAAAGTAAATAAGACTCCACATCAATTGCTAAAGACTCTTATGATACAAGCCACAAGGATATTAACAAAAGTGCTAGCTCTCTGCATAATGTGACAGTACCTGAGAGTAACATGTTAGTACAAACGAATGAAACATCTAACAGAAGCCCAAATGAAAAATTTCTCACTAGTGTTAAGTCACAACTAGATGAACTCAAACCTGACCTACAAAGCGATGAAATAGACATAATAAACAAACTAGAATCTAATTATGAGAATACTGTACAGAAAAAAAAATTAATAATCTATGCTCGGAAAATAAAAACAAATATGAAGAAACTTTAAAACATTTATTAACAAGATTCAGACCACCTTAAAAGGAAAGCGGGACACAACATGCTTAATAAAGAGTCTTGCAATTTAAGATAAATAATTCTTACTCTTGAAAACTTTAACCAGAACCTACAACGTTTTGTGATGAACAACTCAAGAATGAAAAGTCTGCTCATGGCAATTCAAAATTATTATGTAAACAAGCTTTAGATAATGAACACAAAGAAATTGACCACTTATTGAAATTACTTTTACGAGTTCTAGGATTGTTAAGCTGAAGCAAGATATTGTATCCTACAAGAATAGAAGATGAAATATTATCTTTAAAATCAAATGTCTGCAATGTCCAGATAGCAAATGCATTCAAAGAAGTGACACCTATACGCCATGAACACATTAAGGGAACGGTTATCCTTAAGATTATGTGCGGTTATTCTTTGCTTTCTGGTGCAATCTAAGATAGATACAATTCACCGATACAAGATCATACAAGGAAATCCAAGTTAAAAATTGGATCGTTCTTTCAATTTAACTGTCTACAAAAACAAATTTTTATTGTAATAATTTCTGTGATACATGTAAGTTTACGGAAAGTGTAAAAGGGTACTAAAAAGACACTCACAGTGATCAGAAGTTTGTTTAAAAATCTATATATCTGATGTAAGGCCAAAAGTAACAACTACAAATTATTGAGTGTGCTCGCCACGTCTCCAGAAAAGGAACAGGGTTGATTTCTTACATAACTATACATGTACATGTTCTGTCCAACTCAGTTGTTGCTGCTCCCACGACGCACTAAGAAAAAAAGATCAATAATGACTGGGCTATATGTGCATTTGATTTATTTGCATGAGAGTATGGGATTTAACGCCATTTTTAGCATCATATAAGCTACATCATTACGGTCAGTTTAGTTGTTGGGAGAGTCAGTCTTGGTACCCAGAGACCCGGAGAGATTCGCCGACCGACCTTTGCAGATAAAACGCACGTTTGCAGTTCGAGTGTCATTCCTGGGGAGTTTACAAAGCCGGGACTGAAATCACAACGCAGAGATGATAAGCTGTACTTTTGATTTATGTATTATGTTTAACACACCATAAAAGCATATTCCAGTTATCTTTTAAAGTCGGTTTCACTTCCTTTAGATAATGGAAATATTACGATTTCAGCTTTGTTTTTACACTGATCTTTATCCTATTTCGTATGTATATCAAAAATGACCATACATAACTGAAAAAAAACGTTGAATTCGCCGTTTATGGCATGCTCACCGTTTAAGTCTGCAGCCAGATGCATTTTCAAAATTGTTTCAAACAGGTGAAAATTTCTAAATGTTGGATTGTTCTATTTTAAGAGGACCAAGTAAAATGATGAATTACATGACCCGAGTTGACCTACCTAATAACAGCAAGGTGTACTCGTTTGTGTTAACTATTATTATCCACAAACCTTTTGTTTGTAAACACCGAATAAAAAATCAGCAGTACATTAACAATTTATTTCAAATATTTCTTTTGGGTTTAATGTATGCATATTTCAATTCTATGTTTAAGTATTTTGTTGAATTACATGTATATCATTTACGGGTATGTTTTTTTTCTTAATCAAAAGGGTGTCAAAGCACATGGTAAAAGCCAAAGTGAGACTTGTTTATCATCTGACTTCAAGATATACCTGTCTATGCCTATTTCAGAATAGTCAAGTCTAGTCGATAATTGTGCGCCGAAAATATATCATCAATTTAAAAGCTTGGAGCATTTTTAAAAAGTGTTTTTTTTTTTNTTTTTTTTTGTTTCAGCATGTATTGGAAATCATCAAATCAAAAGTGGCTCCAGAGGCGTATAATATTTTTACACAACTATGCAAAATCCTGTGCCGAAATATGCAATATTAAAAGTCAGCAGAAGTTAATTTCCATTATCTAAAGGAAGTGAAACAGACTTTAATACTCTCTCCAGTAACAGTCCAGACGAATGTTAAGAATTTCACAGGACTAGAACTATATAAATTTCATAACTGTATATGCATTGAGTGAGAAACAAAATTTTCCCATTCGAGATTTTAAATTTTTGAAACGCGATGCTTCTGAGGTTTTCTAGTTCTTATGCAATTCAATTTAATTCATGGAAACGAAAATTAATTTATCAAAATCGATAGGCACATACCACATTCCACTTTAATCGTACTGTACGCACATGTTGTATAAATCATAATCAAATTGTAACGGTTCACATTATTTTATACTTTACTGAAATACGTGATTTTAAAATAAAATAGAATTTGCAACTGTGGTAAACAATACAAGTAGAGCCTTCTAATTTTGTTTGTAAATTGAATGTTTTAAGTGTTTGCAGACGATATGTTCTAACAATTTGGACACGTGCACTTGTTATACCTCGAAAGTTACTTGAGCACACACACACACACAGAGCCGAAAACTTGAAATTTGAGTAACAAATCGTTAGAATTTAGCGATTCTTCACATACAATATTAAATTATACAAGTCCTAAAATTTTTACAAAATAACGATTATAACAAAAAAAAAAAATAAAAATAAAAAGAAATTATAATATATATTCACAAAAAGTTCGGTTATAGGATTACCTTCTTAAATTTCAATATTGTCACATGATTGTATTGCTATGTCATTCAATATGATTTTAAGACGTTTCAAAGACGCTTAAGAAGGTCATCTAAATTTAGGAATTTGAGAATTTCCACGTTAATATATATTTTTCATTATTAAAAAGTCAATATTGCTAACTGGTTAAACTTTTTATATTTTCGAGTCACGCAACATTTGAAATATAGGAAACAATAGCTCGGAACAAAAAACTTTTCTATCAATTTTGGAATACTTTCAGTCACAAAAAGGGAATATTCATTTTATATAGTAGATATTTGTTCCCCTTATTACACCCTTATTTGTTAAATTGGGGTTATAACAAAATTACCAAACAGAGTTGTCAAGAGTAGAAGCCCAAGAGATAAAAAAATAAACAAATCAGATTGAAATCACCGGAATTTTTTTTTTGTCGACCGCAATGGTCCCGACTTGGTATAGGCATTCTAAAAGAAATGGTGGGTTAAACCGTTTTTATTACATGCCAAACTTCCCTCTCATTGCGGTAATGTCCAGTAGCAACTCAACACCAATTGCTATTGAAAGGTCCCAGTGAAAAGTGAAATAATTCCACACATTACATCTTTGGCGGACGCACATGATTATATACATTTATGAAAATGAACCTTTCAATCACAAAATACCTCACGTCCATAAACATTAGATATGCGTATTGCTTATTTTGATCTGTTGTTTCATTGCTTTGTTGGTAAACCACTTTTTTAATAATATATTCTAAATCAATGAGAACTATACTGGTTTTAAAATCTATGTTTAGGCATAGTGAAAAAAGAACCTAGTCTGAATGCTTTCCTCTTCTTAGGTTTTGATCGTTATTTTGTCGTTCTCGATTTGTTTCAATGTAGTATTACATATAAAACATTTATTAATGTTACCACCATCAAGCCCAAATTGAGAGTTTCATTAAGCAGTACTAAGCTGAACAAATAACAACTAAGCCGAGATTGGGTGGCTCATTGCTGACCCAATTTGAATAAGAGATTGGGTTTTCATTTTTGTACGCAACCATGCTCATACGTAGTGAACTCCTATTTGTCTAACCTACTGTAAAAATGTAAATATATGTTGCGGATGTATTAAAGATCTTAAACCATATTTAAGCCCGTTAAATGATAAACCCGGCAATTTACGAAAAGATACATAAATTTTATATTTGACATAGTTAACTAAAAGGTTAGAAACTTGAATAGTCTCAGCTATGAGCAAAAATTCACATATCTGATATTAGAAAATTTTAGTACACTACATGCAGTTGGGGAAATTTATTTTTGTTTTCTATTTTAACTGCTGATCTCTAATGCATGTTAAATGTATTGTACTTGCTTATCTAATCAATTCTATGTAAATGCTCATATAGCCCTATGGGCCAGTGATTTGAGTAATAAAATAATTATGTTCTATGTATATTCTATATAAACTGAGAATTTCCACAATGTAATAAATAGACGTGTCGTATATTTATATTTGTTCGTTTATTCGTTTGTGAGAATATCTTAAAGATTATGTATATAAAGTGATAAAGTGTATAAAGATCACTCCTCGACCCATATTTCTAAATTACTTGTGTCTTATTCTTTCCTTTTCATGAATGTTGTCTTTGGGTTATAAGTCTACCTGTATTGAGTTTTATTTGTATGTTTATTAACTATAGGGAAAATGGACAAAGAAGGGATAGGATTGAGTACCTACAAACCGGTTTAACCCTACCGATAGCTATCGTTAGTGCCGGTACTAAGTCCGCCCATCCCGAGGTCCTACTGTTGGGTATGTTTGCCATGTGGCAGGTTATTGTAACTTTCGGTTATTGGAATTGCTTCTTGCTATCTTTTTTACATTAATATTGTTATTTGATAGATAAATGTAATAATTGTGTTCATATTTTCTTTTGTTTTTGAATTTGTGAAGTCAGTACACTTTACCGACCAGTGCTCGATAAAAACTTATGTAACAGCCGAAGTCATTTTAACAGATCTCATTCTAAATGCCTTATATGACAATATATTTTAGCTCATACTTTCTTTGTCTATTTTCATTAACCACAGTTTAAAATGCCAGAAGGAATACCGTATAAAAAAGATTTGCCTTAATTAGGCTATTGACTGTGTGTGTATTACCGTAACATCCCCGTAGGCAATACTGCAAATAAGACTCGTTTTACAGTTATAATCAGAACGTATATTCCTTACGTATCACAGAACGTGTATTCCTTACGTATCACAGAACGTGTATTCCTTACGTATATATCACCTTCGATTTGCACAATTCACTCATGGGTGTATAATAAAATACACATCATATCAATTTTACAAAAGTTTACGTTTTACGCAAAGAAAATCACGTCATATTCCTTTAAAAACATTTTCCATCGTTTACCACTATTTCACTTTTGATGCTCCTTGGAACGTTTACCAGTAATCTTAATGTACATTTTTGCATTTTCATCATTTATTTCCTCCCTTTTATATATACTACTCAGATTAAATAACATTTTGTGAATACAAAATGATTTGACTTGATGTCTGGCATGGTCGACTTTTAACTGACTCAATGTTATAATTTTATACTGAAAGGATATTTAATATACTGAGTTCAAACTCATAAAACAGGTTTTCAAGTCAGTATTTTAATCAGTTGTAATAACACTTTTCAAATCCCCTTGATTGGCAATAATTAACAATACTGATCCTCGACAAAGAAAGAATGGGCTAAATTGATTATTCAATGCCTGGTTATTAGTATATGAAAAAGAATGGTTTTCGGCTTCGCCTCATTCTTTTTCATATACTATAACCAGGCATTAAATAATCTATACGTATTTATCCTTTTAAAATTGAACTGATACCCATAAAAACAAAAGCTGTCGCTGGTTGGAAAACCGACTTTGAATCTAAAATATATAGTCAGTTGATTCTCTTGATAAGAGTTTCGTTTCTATCTCATTTTCCCCCACTAAACTTCATCCTCTCTGTTCGAGACCACAGTCTATACCGGAAAATAAGTTTCTTTGGTGAATTTTTAAAACTTTCAATTTTTCGTTGTAAGTTGTAGGCATTTTTGGCTTTTTGAGAAATGTTAAAAAAATGTATAGCCCAGATGATAGAAATATAATTTTCAGTTTCGCCACGAGTCTATATTAAAAACCATACTGGAAAAAAGTGAAAATTTGCTACTTCTATTCTTTTTCAAAATATAATACTTTTTATTGTTGATATTTTGTAACATTATCATCGTGGAATTCAAGTCAAAATCCCGGGATTGCCAATTTATGTCACAGTTATACAGATTGCCGAATGAAAATTTAAATAAATTTGTGATACCCTATAGCAAATCTGTTATTTGATGTACATGATTTCCGGAAATTCGATATCTTTACAGTGAATCGGTATTAAGTTATACTTGGAAAACGAAATAAGGATAATACAAAATTGTATCAGATGAACAATGAAAAAGAAATCGAAACAAATTAAGAAAAAAAAAACCAAAAAAACCCTGATTTTGTTCTCGTTTTACGCCAAAAATGACAAAATATAAGAACTTTTAGATCTGCAATCCTATGGAATTCTGGCCTATTTCATTTAAGCCATGGAGAAAAATTACATACTGGACAGAAAATACAATTTGTAATTTGTTTTCAACGAATGCTATGACCAAACACCTACTTTCACTTCTTTTTTCACTTTTACTTTCTATTTTATAAACTGTTTACTAAAATTTAACTTTAAAAAAGAACTTGAATAAGCGCACAGACTTGATCTTTGGATAAAAATGAAATAATACTACAATTAAAAAGACATGTATTCTGCAAACAACTGCTAAGAGTTTCCTTGTCAAAAAAATTGTAGACAATGGGGATTCCTATGGGAACAAACTGTGCGCCACTTTAAGCTGACATGTTCCTTTACTCGTACGAGGCCAAGTTTTTACAAGGGCTTATTCAAAGAAAACAAAAACATTTAGCATAGTCTTTTAATTTCAGCTTCCGCTACATAGACGATGTACTTTCTATTAATAATCCTAAATTCAAGGAGTATTTACATCAGATCTATCCAAATGAGCTTGAAATTAAAGAAACAACTGAAACACCTACCTCAGCTTCGTACCTAGACCTTTTATTGTATATTGACAAAGATGGACGTTTGAAATCTAAGCTATATGACAAGCGTGATGATTTTAATTTCCCAATTGTGAAATTTCCCTTTCTTAGCAGCAATATACAATGTACTTACATGTACCTCTCCAACCTATGGAGTGTACATTTCACAGTTGATTCGTTACTGTCGAGCGTGTAGTTTGTACAGTAATTTTTTAAAAAGAGAAAAACACCGTCTAAAAAGCTGCTTAGTCAGGGAAGTGTTCAACCTATGTTAATTTCATCCCTCAAGAAATTCTATGGCCGTCACCATAACATCATTGAAAGATATGACGTGTCAGTATCCTAAATGAAAGTGGACATTTTCAGCTAGATTCACGTCTTCCCAGATTTGACTACCGACTTTGACATTTTCCCGTATTGAATCACTCACAGTGTGACGGGTGCTGTTAACAAAACAGGACATGCTTACCCTTCCGGAGCACTTGATGTCACTGTCAGTTTCTCTGGAGTTCATACTGTGAGTGCCTTTTGTTTTGAATGTTGTAATTTCTGTTTCTGTGCTTTGTATCTGTCTAACGTCATTATTTTTTGTGACTAACGTCATTGTTTTCTGTGTTCTCGTTTTGGCTATGTCTTTGGACTTCGATTTTTGTAAATTTCACTCCTTTGTTTCTTCGGTATTCTACTGACGTTGTTTGTTACTACTGACTCAGTGCAATGATAACCCTATTAAAACGGAATATAATATCACTTCAAATAATGCAGATCAGTTCTTAAGCTGAAAATTAAATCCCGATTAAGAAAATCTATGGCTGCCGAGGACTTTCTTCGATTCCGTTAGGGACAAGAACCTCTTCCGGTTTTCAAACACATCACTCTTTTGTTATATTCAACATTTACGATTTACATTTTGTAAAGTGAAAATTACAATTACACGCCACAATCTGCCAGGGAACTACACAGGAAAAACGAAAATATGACATAAGACAAACGTAAAAACGATTGGAACTCAGGACAGCCGGACTTGATAACGGCACTAACAAACGCCAGCGGTAGGGGTAAACCGTTAAACCTTTATCTGCTTGTTAACACGCAATTCGAAATCCAATGCTTTAATAAAATAAACACAAACTCCGTTTTTTTAAATACTGAGTCAGACAAGCTTTTTAGAAAGCTTAAACTTGCAAATTACAATGACCATTGTAATTGCATGAATGAAAATCGTCTTTAGTTAGTGACTAGAGTAAACTCTTATTTTATCTAATATATGTAATAGAAACAATTTAGGAAACTAATGAAATCATTAAACTCTAAATATAGTCACACTTAAGGTGAGTGAGGACACCTGACCCAAAAATAATTCCGAATTCAAAATGGCTATTTTTCAAATATATTACTGTTGAGTATATACCCTTTCTTTGGTATAAATATTGGACCACCTTTCCAGGCGTTTTTCTGAGATAAATGGGGTCAAAGTTACCTCTCCCTGAATAATGGTCCAAATTCCCATTTACCTCCCTTTTGATCATATAAAAAAAAAACAATTGTACATTGTTTTTGTAAAAAGAGTATTGGATTATAAGTCTTTGTTGTTTTAAAGGTATTTCTAAAAATACATCCATTTCTGTTAATTATTTTTGCTAATATTCCCAATTATGTGCACATGAGGTTAGATTTTCTTTCACTTTTTGCACCCTGGAGGGACATAAAAAGTGAAATTCAGAAAAACTTCCGAATTCAAAATTTCATTTTTTTACTTTAATATATACCTTTATCCGATATCTTCAAAATATAAAAAATCAGTATAGCAAACCAGGCTTTTAAGAGACCTACAAGCATTCAAAGTTGACAACATTGCCCCCCCCTCCCCGAAAAAAAATTTGCCGTCTGTAGAACAAAAACCGGAAGTGATGTCACCGGCTGTACTTGTAGCACAAATACCAAACTAAAATAGTCATATGACTATAAACGGTCTTCACTTGACTAGAACAGGTAGTTGTAGGTTACACATTTCAAACCGGAAGTGGATACTTTCTTGCCTACTGTTAATCATAAATACAAAAATTTCTTCTACAAATTCAAATTTTGTGAAATAGTGTATGATAGTTCGACACGTGACCCCACAGGACCTCTATAGAGAGATAAAGGAGCGTGCATGCGGCCGGAAGTAGTTTGTATTTCCAACTGGCCACCGTTTTGACCGGAATGACCTATTATGCTATTATGCTGTATAAAGATATATTTTGGGTGGCGTTGACTAAATGAATGAGTTGATATTTCTCATTTTTTCTTGTTCCAAACTTCTAGGTAGTGATCTTTATAAAACGGAAACCAGCAGTGCCTTGTTTTGGTAGTATTTCTATCACAACTCCGTTAATTGCTTAGAAGGGGGAGACTACTATTGTTGTTCTAGGGTGAATTATCTCTTCCCACAATTTTCAAGTTTTATTCTTTCATTTTTTACACCTTTCTTATCCCTTTACGTACATAATTTACTTTTTTCACTACTATATCTATTCTATTTAATTTTTATCAAAGTTATTTCCCTTTTTTCAGCACTTTTACTGTGTTAATTTATTATTATTTTCCTTTTCCTCACCTTATTTGAAGATTATTTCCATTTTTTATTATATATGAAGGAATTTGAATTTTTCCCGCCATTTTGCTGTTTCCATGGCAACGGTCGCCATTTTGATATTTTAAAGACCAAAACTCGTATCTACACATGCTAAGTAACCTTCCTGTCAAATTTCAGGCATTTTGGAACAATTTGAAAATTTCCCGCCATTTTCTGTTCCCATAGCAACCGTCGCCATTTTGATGTTTTTAAGGCCAAAGTTCTTTTCTACACATGCTCAGTAATATTCTTGTCAAATTTCATTCCATTCTGAACAATTTTAATTTTTTCCCGCCATTTTTATGGTTTAATCACGTGACAGCTGTCCTCACTAACCTTAATGTTTATTCTAAATATATATTAATTGTGAGTATATTAAGTTTCTTTTAATTCCTTATAAAAGGAAGCCTTTTGACCTATTGGTATAGACTGAACCGGATCACTTTAGCAATACTCACGAGAAGGGGGATTTTTGATTAATTCAAAATCAAACAAACGTCATTATTTACAAGTGATATGTCAGTCACATTCTTAATTCTAAATTTCCTGATCGGTACGATCTCATTATACGGCTTTTTTCAATTAAATGTTGATATAAAGCTGTGAAAATCTATTTGTATGTATTGATAAACGAAAAATACCAATCTAGCTATAAAAACTTCCATAAAAAGATGGCTCCCAAAATTTTTCACATTGTATTATCCTGGTATTTTCCTGACATCTTAGGATTTTCGATTTATTGAATTAAGCCATATCCCCTAGGCACAAAAAAATCAATAAAATAAAAAATATAGCATAGTTTAAGTAACTGTCATTCCCCACTTAATTTTTTTAGTCGATTAAAAATGTGAATATACTGTAAATATTGTTTGACCATCAAAAATGAAAGTATTAGTCCCCTACCGACAATAGGCGAAGTGAGCAAAAGGTTTTCTGCGATTTAATCGTAAGTGTTTGCAGTGATTAATCTGACTTTCTGTTGATATTTGGTATTTGAGTATACTGAATCCCACAGAATTTGTATCCATTAAATGCACAGCTCTATCAATTTTTTCCAAACTAACATCTTCGGTGTTGTTTTAATAAGGGATAAACAGGAAAATGGATAAACTGTATTTGCAAAGTTTTTGTACCAATTGGAGCAAAGATCGTAATGACGTAATGATAGAATTATGGTTTCATCGTGATAGTCTCGGTAAAATGGCATTTAGTTATCTGTAACGGTAGACATCACGATCTTATGGACGCTGTGAAATATATGTTTCTCAGATAACGATAGATTTTCTTTACAGCTAAAGTTTATTTTCCTTTACCTGATTTGACTTTACTACATAAGTTGACATGTTTAACACGGCGGATGTCTTTTAAGAAGCAAGACATGCCTACTCTACCAATGCATCTGATCTCTCCCGTGATGTTTCTTTGGTCCGTGTTTTTTGTATGTATGTCTTCATTTTTTGTTGTCCATTGATTGTTCATTTTATACTGACGGTTCAGTTTCACTTACTTCAGTGCATGTTAATCGTAGTGAAGACTCGGCATAATACTTCATTTTGGCGTTTTTTTTTCACGATTATTCATTTATAATATTGATTTTATATACAGAAAAAAAGGAAAGGTGCATGAACTTATGTTGTTATTTTTTAAAATAGAGTGAAGGAAAAATAAATGTCAACAACAACAAAAGAATATCCTAAATAAATAAATTATAGGATAGCTTGTACCAGTCTTGTGTAGTTCAAAAAATCATTGGACACAAAAATCAATATTCAGTAATTATATTGAATACTAATTTTATTGATTATCTTAGGAAAAAAAGTTATATTAATCGTCAACTATATGTCTGTATATCAAGATGAAGTAGCATATTCATAAAAACAAATTGTAGTACATTTTTTCAGTAAAGTTGTCTCATAGTGTTATATATATATATATATTGAACCGATATACATGGCCGGAATTCTGATTTCAGAGGGGCCGATTTTCGGAGGAAATTATAACTTTTTTTAAAGGTACAAATTCCGGACAGAACCATAACGCTCGATTTATAGAGGGATCCGATATTTAGAGGGACCGGTTTTCGGGAGTTCCTCTGTATATATCACGCCATTTTCTTTTAAACATAAAGAATGAAATTTTGTTTTAACTATTTAATTTTGCAACTGGTACATTACATAATTAGGTACATAAACGAATTGATGAAGACAAACATGGCATATGAACATAAACAGAAAAAAAAAAAACACAAAAATATATAAAGATAATTTATTAGAAGACTTTATATGAAAAGCATTCGCACTTAGCCACTTTGAAGTACAACATTGCTCATATTTCTGTTGAGATAAAACCAGACAGTTCAATGGATCCTATTTTACGAAAGCTTCATTTTCAAAAATAGTAGTACAGGTAAACTATACTCAAAAGTTCAAATGAATAAAGTAACTATAATGATAAGAAAATTGAATTTAGAATCACAGTGGCAGCAAAATATCAGAAAAGAACCCTTAAAATTGTTTTCCTCCACTGGAATTGACTTTACTCCTTATTTGACCTATTCAACAAGGCGATTGTTCTTAAAAAACAGCAGATGTTTACTCTACCGGTTCACCTGATCACGATCTTACGAATGTTGTTTTAATTGAATCCGTGCTGTTCATCTGCGTACGTCTCCATTTTTGTCTGTTTCATACTAATGTGATATCTTAGTTTTTTGTTTGTTTGTTTGTTTGTTTGTGTTTTGTTTTTTGGTTTTCTTTTTTTTTGTGTTTCCGATATTGTCATTCTCCTTTGGATTGACGATTCGGTTCTCACTATCTTTGATATGGCACGTTCATGTTATGATGTATTTAAACTTTCCTTGAACAAGCGAGATTTCAGTGCTTTTGTAATAATTTACGATTTGTTGCATCCATACTCTCTGCAGTGTACTACAATCTGCTACATGGCTGTTGTGAGAGAAACATACAGCATATGTGTAACCATAACCGGTCAGGATAAATGGGGATGGAGAAATATAATGAGAGTTGTATAAAGTAAAAAGTTTTGTTTTGTGTGAAATTTAGTTGGTCACCATTATCTTCAGCCTTTAAAATGTTTGTGGAAACAGCAATACATAGTACATCATCAGACAAATGTGCAGTTTTCATTTTTCTAAGCTATAAATTATATGAGAATTAAAATTTGAAAATAAAAAATGCAAGAATATGGAGTAAATGCACATAAGGCAAAGTCACTACAAAAACTTGGACAGTGTTTTCCATTGTCCACTTTCAAGGGGATACAATATCGAATCCAACAATGGTATACAATAATCATTTAAATACCAAGCCTGTTATCCTTTCTAATACCTAGTGCTATTCATGGCCTTTCATTCATATGTGTTAAGAAAAAAGAAGAGAAAACGATACATAAGGGTGTTCACCCTTCCCCTGTGTTGACGTTATGCTGTTTTGGGGCTTTCTACAGTTGTTACTTTAATATGAGATGTTGTCTCCTTGACATTTACCCCATTTCCTAACCTTCATATGAACAATACGTACGAAATATACGGTTATTGAACTTGAGTTGTTTATATGTGATTATTGATAGTAAACAAATTGTGACGCAAAAAAAAAATATTAAAACACTTATGATGATGTAAACAAAGCTGGCCTTGAACCTCATAATTAAACAAACTATTGATTTACGTCTAAATAGTCGATTGATTCTATTAAATCAGTAATATGTTTGCATTTTAGACATAGGGTTGTTGTGTTTTCAACAACGTGTATACTTTCTCGTCCCCCTGTTTGTATTTGTACAACGAATTAACAACAGCAGTGCAATATGTTGGTTACTTTTGTCACTAGATAATGCGCGTAAGTGTGACTTACATGTAATTTATTATATCATTTCTTTTTAGATATTATGAAGTTGTGAGTATGACATTTTGTCAATAATAAATTGTTTGTATAATGACAAGATAAATTTAGCGTCATATCGTTAGATTAACAAACGAGGTAAAAAATTATCACCAGACACGAAGTGGAGGGTGATAATTTTTTCACCGAGTGTGTTAATTGCCCTAACATCTTCATCCAAGGGCAATATGTTTTTTATTATACTGAATGCCGAGTTGCAAAAGCGTTAAAAATGTAACTAGAACAAGAACATTAAGAAATAATATTACATGTCACTTGGTTTGTTTTTATATTCTTTCTCAAGTGGGAATAATAATCGGTAAACTTCGGTACGAGCGGGTGTTAATTTTCAAGATCGGCAAACTTCGGTCTGAGCGGGTGTTAATTTTAGACATTAACGCCCGTTGCTAAGGATGGGCGGGGCTATTGAAAGATTAGTAAAAATTAACAAATGCCGTTTGTCCAATGAAATTATTGGATAATAAAAGAAATTTGCATAAAGTACAAATGTATAATAAATAAGTAATGTCGCATGTTTGTCTAAAAGGCAAGAAATAACAATTTCACAAAACAATGTCAGCTTTGTGTGTGTTTTAGTCGATACTACTTAACAACTAGAGACAATTTTATTTCATAACAGAGATGAAAAGACAGGTTTTTTAAAGCCTATCTAATTGCTATAAAGTGTGCATTCTACTGTCCCCGAAACATGTTGGTACATGTAGATCATTTACCGGTCACGTTGTCTGTTTCATTAATATATGAAGATTTATATTTTTTTGTTCTCATAATTACTTATATCTGTGGGGTCTTTCAGACTATAAATATTGTGAAATGCACTCATGTAAGATTGTTCTGTCTCGATGTCACATTTTGATACACAAATTGCTAATTAAAAAATGTGCAAAACACAATCGCATTGACGAAAATGTACACGTGCATCTTTGTTTTATGAGATTGCCTGAGTTCCTGACAAAAGATCTATAAACGGCAAATGTTAGTCGTACATTTATATGGATTGTTTAATTTTAACGGGATGGAACTTCTGTATGTTAGTTCATGTTCAGACAAAGGATAGTTTTCAATACAATATATGTGTTGTTTACAGAAAGCTGTGTAATACAGCTTCCACCGATAATGAACGGATAATGTTTTACCAGACTCTATTCTACAATGTCTGATTTTTTTTTCTCAAATATTTGTTTTTATCATTAGCTTTTATTGAATGTATTTTAATTTAAATACAACAGACAAAATTATAAAAAAAATTATACATGCTTTCTTACTGACAGGTTTCTTTATATATTTATCATGAATACTGCATACAATTTAAAAAGTATAGCAGCTGTGTTTTGTCTCGCTTTTTTTTTTTATCTTTTTGGGTTGTTATTTTTAGAAATTTAGCAATATTTTTACCGTTTCATCATTCTCATTATTAGACATAAAGGGATTTAAAACACCTAGTAATTATTAATTTGTAATTTAAGACAAACGAAAATAATGCCAACAAAGAGCACAAAGGATTTGTCTATTTATAAAATCCGACTGGGGAAAATATCCCTTTTATACACGGATTTCATTAAGTTAATAGACAAACAAGCACCAGTAAGAAGTCAGATACCCTCAGGTAAGATTTATTTTTTACCACCTTCGACACTATTATTTAAAAGGCGTTGAGCTCTTTGAATTCTTTCCCGTATGGTAAAATCTTAAACCGGCGGCCAACCTGGAAGGGTTGCGGACTGACCTGAAATTTTCGACATAGCACAATTTTCACAAAAAAAAAAAATGGTTCCAATCGACCCTAGTAGTGTCAGGTGAAATCTATTAGGGTGAAATATTAATTAAGTTCCCTGCTGGCGACCATTTTGGAGGAGATGCGGACTTTTCAGACACATTTTCAAAAGGGAACACCGAATACTTTTGTGATCAATTTTAGTTACAACTGGCTTAATTGCTTAAGAGATGAAAAAAATATCCTTGCATGCAGATCTATAAGGTTCGATATTAATCTGATTCCAGCTAGCGGCCATCTTGGATAAAGTGTGGACATGCCGGACAATAGTTTTTAAATGGCCGTCCAAAACAAATTGTAAACAAAATTAGTTTCAGTAGGTCAGGTGATTTCAGAGAAGGTCCTTAGATGCTTTTCCCTAGAATCCAGTTTTAAATTATGTATCCTGTTGGCAGCAATCTTTCATGTAATACAGACTTGTCAGACCTTTTTTACACGGACTAGCAAAGAGCTATTGCGAATAGTTTGGTTATAGTCTTTTTTGATACATTAGATGAGATGATCTTTGAATACTTTACTTAAAGGTCGAATTTTAAACTATGTTTCCATTTGGTGGGCATCTTGAATGAGGTTCGGACATCCCCGACAATATTTTTTCAATGGGGTAACTAAGGACAACTGTAACAACGGTCGAGTTGTTTAAGGGGAAAAGATCTTTTTAATATATTTGACGTCAATCTTGGATTACGGTTGAACTTGCCATCTACATGTTACAAAAGACAACCAAAGGACTATTGTCAACAAATTTGGTTCTCTAAAGCTCGCTTTATTCCTATTTGTAGGTTTCGCTAAAGCTCACATTGTCTGTATTTGTAAGTTTCAAATAAACTTTCAAATTTCACTTAACATATATTGATTGACATTCTTTGTCTGCATGGTACATGTAACTGGTCTTACAGACACATAATAGTTCTTTGTTCATTTCTCAAAACACCTTACGATTAAGACGTATCGTAAATGTTAAACAATTCATAATTGGGACTAAAATTCGTCGTGTTAAAATAAATAGTGAAAATGCCCCTTTTGTTTGTTTTCAGTTTCAAGTAATTATAAATATAATTTTCACTAAAGTATGGAACGCCATAGCTGTCTTATGATGTAGATATTTGTTTACATGTTGTCACTTTCTTATTACTTGCTGTGGTTTAGTAATTACTTTCTGTCATTTCATCTTTACTTTTTGTGATTACATATTTACTTTATGCTATTCCGTATTTACGTTCTGTCAGTTTGTCTTTACTTTATGTCATTTTATATTTACCTTTTGTGGTTTTATATTTACTTTATGTCGTTTTATATTTACGTTGTGTGGTTTAGTCTTTACGTTATGTGGTTTTGTCTTTATGTGCAGTGAATTTTTAATTATGTGATGTCGTTTCATCTTTACGTTGTGTCGATTATTCTTTACTTTCGCTATACTTTTGTTTTCTGTACTTGTAGTAAGTTATGCTTTACTTGTGGTCATTTCTTCTTTACGTGTGGTCATTTTTCATTACGTGCAGTGATTTCATCTTCACGTTATGAGGTCGGGACCGGAACATTTAAGTTGAAATTAATTGACCAGCACCGTATTATTACGTTAACCACGGTTAATAACGTAACTCGAATAATTCAAGCCC
>MJUU01006618.1:36820-50317 GCA_002080025.1 Modiolus philippinarum | reverse complement strand
AGCAAATTCCGAAATCCTGGACATTTTTTGCGAAACGTGCCGACCCGGAAGATTGTCATGTTTTAAGAAACAAATTTTTGCCAATCCCGATAAATTTTACCAAAGAATCCCGGTCCCCGGGTCTAAAAACACCCCTTTCCCGCGGTGTCCCGATCGCATTTTCATCCCGAATTCCCGAGGCTAACATTGGTCAATCCCGGCGTCCCGAAAATGGTCGCCCCCCCACTCAATTCTCGATAATCGTTAGCTGTAGAGGCTGCATGGGATCTTGTGACATGTAGCAGACATTAAGAAAAATATGAACTTCATTTTAAATTGATGAAGAGGCGGATAGGGCAAAGAGAAAGTGGAAGAAAGGAGAGGGGGAATGGGAAATGGGCAAGAAAGAGGGCGGACCGTAAGGGTTTTATGTAATTCCCGAAATCCCGAACTAGACAGAAACTTAAAGAGTGATGAAATCCCGACCCCTCCCAAACAAGAAGGGGAGAACGGGAAAAGAACGAGGGACCAGGAAAAGGGGCCTGAAGACAGGAGAAATGGGAGGAAGTAAGGAGAAAATGGGTGGGAGTAAGTATTCTTTAAAAATAAGTTTTAATTCTGCTGATCGAATGGGTAGTTGTAAAATTAATTTTGGTTTTATATATAACAAAGCGAAGTCTTGTCATTTGAAGTATTCATTTGTCTAGATTTTACTTCAAATTCAATTTGTGAAATCATAATACTCCAAGAGACTTAAGTTGTCGAAATGGTCGTATGCAGAAGCAACAGTTACAGTAAATTCGGTGTTTAGTTATTCGTTCATGAATGAGCACCAAATGAATTTTCGTGATTTCAGGATCTGTCTGCAACTATTGATTCTATCTACCAAAAAAGAGGTTAAAATTTAAATAATAAAGAGCAAGTTCTAGGAATTTGTTCCCGTAATGAAACGAGGTTTGTGCGAAGCATTTTCCAAATCTGCATCCAAATTATGGTTGTTAACGTGTTTATTATCAATCAATTAAATTGTCCAACCAGTTAAATATTGTCATTACGTAAACTTTCTGGCAGAAAAAACTTAAGCATAGACCTATTCCAAGAACGAGTCAGATTTTGGTCATTTTTGAAGAAAATCCATAGTAGCACTCGAAAATCAAATGGTCCCGCCTTTACTGAAAATTAATTATTTTGATAGGAAAGTGTAGTTTGCATATGAGCTCGGCTCCCACTTATTATTGAGTTAGTTTACTGTAGTCTCGTGCTTTGAAGGGTCATCATCTGTGAAGAGAACTACATCTGGATAAGCAGAATCAAATAGGGATGACCTTTTTTCCAAGCAGCATCAACATCTTGTACGTTTTGAGAACTGGTCCCTAGACCGACTGTATCAGCTTAAAGGGGGACTACTAGTCTCAGTGCATCGTCCGTAATTTTTCTTTATAAGATGTTAATCCAGCTTTTTCATATCAGATACTTGCGGCTGTAACACTCTGTGATGAGAAAATATAAGTCCGGATACATCTCGAGAAATGACCGAAAATGCGTCTTTGACAGTAACTGTTATTGTTATCATTACTATTTTTCTCTTTCTCTTCCTTGCTGTCTTTTTTTTAAAATGATGTGCAAGCAAATGCTTTTTTGCGGAAAGGGAGCTACGCGCCTGCAATGTATGAAAGACAAATGACAAGAGTAAACAAGGACAGGAAATCGGAATAGAAGAAATTGTACCAACAATGGGAAAAAAATGGTAGGATTTGCCGTTTTTAAGGGTACCCTTTCTTTATCCCTTTCCTGGTAGTATAATGAAAACAGGAATAAAGCGCAATTCATGTGGACAACTTACTACATAATTAAGAGACAAAATGTAATTTCAAAAGATGAGTCATTCAACTTTGAACGTTAAAATTGGATTCAGGAAGGTAAGAATAATGTCTCAAACGTGAAAATAACGATTTATTTCTAGCGTGAGAAACGTTTGTTTTGTTTCCAGAATTTCTGTTTACTAATTCTTTCACAATACAGTCTGTCAAAATGCATTCTTGAATTCAATAGAAACTAGAGACAATAGATTTATAGTTTAAATGATAGGGTATGGATGAATAACACAGTTAATATGATCTTAAATTAAATGGAGAGAAATCAATTAGAAAGAAAGCCAAATGTTTCGAGCCTTTCTCTTTATGAATTAAAAAGGAAAGACAACGAAAAAAGTAGAGACGTTAACAAGTAACATAGTACCGAAGTTGCTGTTTATTTTGATCTGCATATGCGCATTTTGACAACTCATGCAGAGTAACTATATATCCAATATTGAAAATTTTGTATATTTTATATTTTTGTAAAATTTATGGGATGTCTTGTTTCCTAAATTATTCTTTCCATTCAAAAGCTTAGGATTCTTGTTTCCTCTACTGGAATAGACATTACTACCGAATTGGACATGTTCAATACGGCGGGTGTCTTATCACTGGCGGATCCAGCGGGGGCCAAGGTGGCACGCGCCCCCTCCCCCAGGCACAAGTGACCAAAATCTTTTTTTATTGAAACAACGGCAGTAGAATACAGAAGGAACAAAGGAGTGAAATTTACAAAAATCGAAGTCCAAACACACGGCCAAAACGAGAACACAGAAAACAATGACGTTAGACATATACAAAGCAAAAAACAGAAATTGTATCATTCAAAACAAAGGCACTTACAGTTTGAACTCCAGTGAAACCTTTGAACTTCAGTACAAATTGTAAATAATTGGTCTATATAACCTATTACGTTGATCATTTAAGTATTGATCTTTATTAACTTATCGGGTTGTTTGTATAACAATGACTGTCAAGACAAAAGATCACAGAATTCTTCAAAAACCAACATAAAAAAAAACTTTGTTTATTTAGTATATTATTAAAAGGTCATAATAAGGGTACCTTGTCACGGCTGGACAAATTAATGACACTTTTATAACCACGTACCTGTAATTCTAATTTATTGAACATTTAATGATTAGATAATTTAAAAAAAGTTGAAGTACTATAACCTAAGACTGCATAATTGTAAACGTTTTTATAGCATTTCGATTCTTTCGTTAAATGTGACATTCCGACAATTTATGTGTCATTAGCACGGATCACACATAAAAGTTGGGACAGAACTTTTTCGGGATACGGGATTGGAAGTTTATAAGTGTTGGAATTCGGGATTTCAGCAGTTTTAAGTTCTTTTGTCGTTCGGGATTTAGTAAAAAATACAGTCTGGTTTCCGGGATGAGAGTCCCTCCGGTCCCCTCATAAAACTCTCAAGATAATGTTACCATTTCCAAAACAGTAACACATTAAAATAATTGTGCTAGGAATATGAACTTCAAGCCAGACTTGGCAATTCTAAAGTCCCTTTACTTCTATCTCCTGAAACCTTTTTCCCCAAAAATCAATGAATACATAGGTTACAGAGCAAAAGTTGTACACGAAAAACGTCAAAAAAAAACTTTCAGTTGAAGAATTTGGTGATGACATATCTAGGTTTTGCTTTGACAAAGCTTTTTTGATAAAAAAAAATAGTTCAGTAACACAGGCAAATCTGAACTCATGAAAAATACAAACCGGATACTTCATTGCCGCTACCAAATTTTCTGGAAGAAATAGATAATTTCAGCACAGTTCGTTAGCCCGTTATCCAGGACTGCTATTCACCACAGCTGGATGCAGCATTTTGTATGTATTGTGTTCTGTTTTCAACTAACACTCAACAGGAGGAACTGGTCAGGCGCAGATCCAGGCAATTTGAAAAAGAAGGGAAAGTAAATTTGGTCGATCGGAGCGAGGCGGTATTTTTATTTTGGGGGGGGGATATTTCTTAGTAAAATATCGGGATATTTATTAAAAATATACGATCGTCTTAAAAAGGAAAGCTAGGGTGGTTCCATTCCCGGAACCCCCACCTTGAATCCCCCTATGCTGGTAAAAATTTGTAAAATTGAATTTATGTTGTGCCTCCCCCCCGGCACTCAGCACTCTGGATCCGCCCCTGCTTATACGAGGCAAAAGATAATTGCTCTATCGGTGCACCTGATCTCATTCGTTGTTTAATTTGGATCCATGTTGTTCATCTGTGTGGTTTTTTCGTTCGGTATTTAGTTATTTGTTTACACTGGGCTGATGCGTGTGCCGGTGGACTGTTTGTTCCCAAGGTTCTGCGGAAACTGATATTTTGAAACTTATAACAAATAAACTTTGTAAACTGTGTTGAAAACTAAGGAGTATCTCCCTCATGCAAAGCTCTGTTCTAAGCTGCTTTGGCTTTCCATGTTGCTTCTTTGTTCTCTATCAGTTTTTTAAACATGTTTGAGTTTATGGTCTTCTAAATGTTTAGATTCTATCTGCTTTGAAGAGACATAAATGGTCGACATGGCCATATGCAGAAACTAAATTAATAGTTAGTTCGGTTTTTAGTAATTTCTAATCAGTGCTTTACTTTTGTGCTGTCTTTTGTTTCCAATTTTGTCATTGTCTCTGGATTGCTCCTTTTTAGAATGACTTACTATATACAGAAAAACAGGTTTGTGATACATAAACCATGTTTTCATTCCTTGGTAAATTATTCCCGGCTATTAGTTATCTTCTCCTATGATTGAACTCAAAGCATCGGTTAAAGAATACAGTGTCGGTAGTTATGTCCAATCCTGTTTTTTTTTTCAAATTGTGATTAAGAAGGTATTTCATAATTCATAGATTTCATTTGATTTTTATGGAAATATCATAATTTTCAGCTACTTGTACTTCAAGTTGTAATAAAAAGACAACATTTACATAATTTTCATCAGTATTTTTTTAAAGACTTCCTCTTTATAATTTAGCAATTCACTTTTCCCCTGCAGGGAAAGATAACAGTAAGAGACACAACCTTTCAGTATATACTAACACTTGAAAAAATATAATACAGTTTAATTAAAGTTTATATCCCATTCAATCTAAATGAATTTATCAAAGACAGCTCCGATTTGTATTTCTAACTAGTCACTATTTAGGAAAATGAGGATGGTAACAAAATTACCGAATAGAATAGACCATATCCGAGTTCTGGTATTCAGATTCACCAGTGTTGTTTGTCCGCCCTACGTCACAAACGTGTCCGCCCCATGTGACAAACTTCATGACGTTTTAGGCCCTATAACGTGACGTTTTCTTTACTGTGACGTATTGAAAAGTAGTCTGGTAAATCCTAATACCATATAGGTCGGATATGGTCTATTGTCAAGACCCAAAATCCTAAGGGCAAAAAGAAAAAGTAGGTACAAAACTACCTGAGAATTGTACCTACTTGATACAGGCATTTCAAAAGATATGGTGGGTAAAACCGGTTTTTTTGGCTCGCCGAACTTCCCCCTTTCATTGCTCTAGTGTCCGGTAGCAACTCAACAGCAATTGCTATGAAAAGACATGTCAATCCAAGTAAGTAAAAAAAAAATCGTGAATCACTGTTCGAACCGAAACTTCTAATAATTCCACAAAGGGAATGATACTTATTAAAGAACTTTTAATGATATTATGAAATATATTTTTATTTATAAATTGGTTAACAAACACTTTCTAAACTTTTATAAGTCTCACATTTTGCGAATTTTGAAACTCCCATGTATTGAGACGAACTTCCTGTAATTGCTTTTATTTACAACTAAGTGATTGAAGTCTTGTATTCACTGATTTTTAAAACATCAATTAAAGAATAAAAAGCGATCTTTGACAAATCTTTAAAGTAAATGTAAAAACATAAAAACTCAATGAACTTAAAATATAGTTCATACTTAAACAAATAAGTTAACCTTTTTTAACATTGCAAAGAAAAACAAAGTGATCTAAAAGAAAATATGACAAACCATGTTTTAATAGATGCGCATGATGGAAGAAAGAACATGAAATACAGAACTTAAATATTTGGAGAAATAACTACTTTTATTAATGGATAAACGGAAAAGGTTGCACTTAAGTACTAGCTTAATAGGCAACCAATTCATGCAATCGTTTGCAAGGGTTATAACACTTTGCATTATGCAATTTTCACAGAGTTTTCGATGTATTTTGATCATTCTGGAAAGGAATTTTTAAGGATAGTAGTTTTGCATTGATAGTTGACATTGTCACCGTAAGCCGAAGCCGAAACCGAAACCGAAACCAATTTAACTTGAAAAGTGTTCAACATTCAAAAGTGTTTCTGTGATATATATCATACTTGAAATTAGTCTTTGAACTAATATTATCCTTTTACAGATGTTTTATTCTTCTCGGGGAGTAAGAATATACGTCCAATCGAAAGAGAAGCGCATAATTCAACATTTCTGAAAGGTTACATGTTTTTCGATGTTTTGATATTCAAATTGTCTTCGTCTGTATGAAGTGATATTTGGGTGGTCGGATATATATCTGAAATCTGGATTAAGATGATATAAGATACGGATTAAATCATCTTACAGGTCCATAGGCACAATAGTCTTTTCTAAGAGATTGCTATACAGTAGTAGGTTGATGGGAGGCCAAAGTGGACAAAAAATACGTGATTTATTATAAAAAAATAATATTTAAAACAATTCATTTACAAATATTTATAATTCAATTGTCAATATTGTTAATTCATTGATCATTATTCATACATGAAAAAGGAATAATATTATCATATTGAAATGAATATCAAAAATGAGTTATTAATATTAATAAATGAATTATAAATATTTGAAAATGATTTCCTAATATCAATAAATGAAGTATAAATATTGATTAATAAAGTTTGAATATTTATAAATGAATCTTAAATAACACAAATAAGCAGAAATTATAAATATTAAAAAAAAAACATCGTAAATATTTATAATTGATTAATTAATATTTATAAATGAATTACACACAATAAATCAATTATAAATATCAATAAATCAATTGTTAATAACATTTATACTAACAAACGAATTATAAACATTTATAATGAATTGTTTATATTTAAAGATGAAGCTAAAGTGGACAAAATACTTGATTTATTAATAAGTATAATTATGTATAATAAATTGTCATTATTTCCCAGTAATTCCCTACACAAAATTTATGATATTCTGCAGTGATTAAGCATATTTTCGAATTTCAAAACCTTTCTTAGTCACTGAGAAGACAGTGCAAGTTAGTACAGTTGTTTATTTTTCTTATTTGAAAGAAGTAGCACATTAAAGAATGGTTAGCGCTATTTGGATGTGGGTTTTGAATTATATTTCTGACTAAATGTCTGCTAAATGTTAAGTAATCCTAACTTTTAATCGGTTTCACAAGCATGTGACCATTCTGTCCTCTTGATTTTTCAAAAAGTTACTTCCTTCTCGGTTTTGCTAAATTCATTCTGTTGATTGTAGAACTGGCAAATGGTCTATTGAATTATAAATATATATAAATGAATTGTTTTATATATTGATTGTTTCTATTAATAAATCACGTATTTTTGTCCAATTTGGCTTGCCATAAACCTACTAGTGCATAACAATCTCTTAGAAAAAACTATTGTTCCTATGGACCTAAACGATCAATTATTCCGTAAGTTAAGTACCTTTATCCAGATTTCAGATATATATCCGGCCACCTAATTACACTAGACATATATCCAGCCACCCAAGTTCCACTCAATACACACGAAGACAATTTGAATATCAAAACATCAAAAGTTATGTAACATTTCACAAATATTGAATATTTGTTGCACTATCGCTTAGACGTATATACTTACTCCTCGAAAAGAATGAAAACTTTGTAAAAAGGATAATCTATATAGTTAAAAGACTATGATTTATATCACAGAATCACTTTTTAATGTTGAATATTTTTCAAGTTAATTGGTTTTTGGTCTCGGTCTCGGTTTCGGTTTCGGCTTATGGTGAAAATGTCTAGTACGAAAGTACTTACTTCTTTAATTCATTAAATATTGCAAATCATTTACCTGACGAAATATATTCTAGGACTTTCACTATCGTTTTACGGTGAAAAAACAAAATATCTTAAATGAAATAAAGGTCCTTTTTATCTGTCTTTAAACAATTGTAATGCAGATCGATGCTTGGATCCATGGATCAATGGAGAAAAAGACATGGATGTGGCGTTGGTCAGCAAGTAGCAATGAATACCGGTGCTAGGGGCCGTCTTGAACTTGCTATGAGGTATGAGTAATCATCATTGTTGAAGGCCTCATGCTGACTTCAAGATGAAGAACAACAATAAAAGCGTTGTTCCATTGCTATGTTTTACCATGTATTTGTAGAGATTTTGTCTCATTTGCATTTACTCCATATCCCTTCATTGTAAATTACATTTTTCATTTTACAGTCTTTAAGTGTCGTGTAATTTCAAAAAAAAAAAAAATCCGGTTACACAAAAATAAGGACGCTGTATAGTGACGTGAAAGTTACGTGAAAATGACAATAAGGATACAAGTTCAAAGTTATATAGCAGCAATTTTTAACCATAACGTGTGGAGGTGTACATGCTTCAGTTTAAAAATTAACGTTTCAACAATATGATTTTGAGCACGAATATAATAACTGTAAATCTCGGAGAAAAAATGGCTACAAAGACTTGCAAGTTCAATTAATTGTTGACGCAATGCTTCTGCCAGGGTGGCTTCAAAGTCTATTTGAAGAGTTCAGGGGTGGTGTTCTCGAAAGTATCATAAGATTCGTCCTAAGACATATCTTATGACCAAGTTTAGGATGGACTTACGATATTCTTAAGTTGTGTCTCGAAGCTATATCAGACGAATCTTATGTTAAGACGTCCTAAACATGTCTTAAGTGTACTATTTTAATTTTCTATTTTAAGTTTTTACAAAATGTTGATCAAAGACAAAAACATTTTATTAAATTGTTGCTCAATTTTATCTACTAACATGTTTGTAATGGATCGTATGATTTCAAGTCTAAATGTAAAATGTTATCGCAAAAGCATTTTAATTTACAGTTTGTTTTGAAATGACAACCGTAAGCATTCATAGTAATAGTTTCTTGAACACTGAGTTCAAAGTTTAAAATTGTGCAAAGTTTCTTTAAAGATACGTAGTATTGATGCGTTCGTATTTGTTAATGGTCACCTGTAATGAAAAATATTGAACAAAATGCGAAATAAAGGGTTAAGATTGAGATGGGATGATCTTAAGACACCTAATTAGGTGTCCTAAAGTTAAGACGAAAAATGCGAAATATCATAAGTTAGGAGAGCTTCGAGAACACGACTTAGGACTAAGACGTGTCATAAGATGGTCTTAGGACACGTCCTATCCCTAAGATAGCTACGAGAACACCAACCCAGAGTGTTAACAAAAGTTTAGGGAACTGTGTCTCCAAATTTTTCAAGTACGTTTACACTATTTTATTGTGTAATCACAGGTTCATTTGTACTTGCGACAGTTAACTTTTTAGTTCATTTACAAATGCAATGCACATCATACGATACTTAATTGTCGAACGATATGCTTTATAATTTTTCATTGTTACAAATCAGAAATAATTGCCTGACGAAATAAAGTTAAATCACTTTATAGACTAAAATTCATGCCAATATTCTTCAACCACTATATTTAACGAATTGTTTAAATTTATATCTTGCCTTTCTTTATATTATTTCCATGGTTGTAAATACAAAAGGAACGAATATGAAGTTTTAGGCACTACATAAGTTGAATTATGGGCAAACGAATACCGAAGCAAAACAGTTTGGAATATGAAGTTTTAGGCACTACATAAGTTGAATTATGGGCAAACGAATACCGAAGCAAAAACAGTTTGGAAAAGGGAAAATCCACAATCTAAAATCCAAAAACATGTGTTAATGCAACACAAAAGTTCATATGATTAGACAAACAAATAAACAGAAATAAACGAGAATGCCACGAAACCAAAATACTACCAGTTCAAAGTAAGTAAGAAACGATTACAGAAAATAGCTACTACAATGAAATGCCGCTATTTGCAAAGAACTGCACCAGAGAAACTTGCTAGAGACAAAAGACAAACTTGAACGACAATAGGAAATCGGATTAGGCGAACCATAAGTAAGATTGTACGTTTCAAAGGGACACAAAGATACCCTTTGTTTATTCCGTTTCCTTAAAGTGTATAAAAACAGGCAATAAAGTTTTCTTCATTAATAAAGTTGGACTACTTACAACAGGACAACTCTCTTTAAGTTTCCAAATCAAATCAGCTTTCGGGTCAGCGCATAAGAATGACTACTGGGCTTGTAACTATTCCCGGAGACTAACAGTTCACCAGCAGAGGCAGTTTTTACTCAGTGTTTACGAACAACTAAACACCGAATTTACTATTAATTTAGTTTCTGCATAGGTTCATTTCGACAACTTATGTCTCTTCAGTGTAGATAAAATCTAAACATTTGGAAGACCATACTCAAAGATGTTTGAAAACTAATAGAGAACAAATAACCAATAAATATGAAATAAATAAGGAAATAAATAATGGTCACACGTACATTTAATGCGCAACGAAAACGTATCGAAAACGTTTCCGATGGTCAACGAGTAAATACAACGTTACAGCTACGTTTTGAGCTCGTGTAAAACAATAACTGATTCGTATTAGTTTAGTACGTATTGAATGCGAATCAGATCGAGTTACGTGTTTTCGCATCATATGCGTATTGTAAATTTTTTTATAAGTTCGTCAAACTTATGATTATATCATTCTTTGGTGCAACAAACTCGTTTTGTTTGTTCTCTTTTCATGTAATCGGACTAAAAATTCATACGTGGGCTAGTAAATGGCTCGTCTTTTAATCCTAAAAAAACTGAATCAATGATAATATCTAGGAAAGTACACCCTAATTATCACCCGCCTCTGAATATGAATAGAAATGTGATAAAAAATGTAACTTCACATAAGCATTTGGGATTAACCTTCTCCGGAGATGGCATTTGCATATAGATAACGTCATTGAAAAAGCTTCAACTCGTCTAAACCTGTTACGTAGACTCAAATACAAAGTTGATCGCAAATCACTTGAAACCATGTATTTTATGTACATTCGTCCGATTTTGGAATACGCAGATGTTATTTGGGACAATTGTTCAGAATACCTAAAAGATCGCCTTGAGCAGATCAATTCCGAGGCAGCAAGAATTGTCACTGGTGCCTCGAAATTGACCAGCCAGAGCGTTCTTTTGAAGGAATCTGGATGGGAATCTCTACGAGACCGTCGAACTAATCATAAAATTATTTTATTTCATCAAATGATTAATAATAATACACCTGCATATTTATCCGACTTAGTTCCTCCTACGTTTGACCGTGTGCATTCATATCAAACACGGAATTCTAATAATATACCGAATATAGCAACTAGGACTACCTATTATCATAACAGTTTCCTTCTCTCATCTGTGCGTCTTTGGAATCAGTTGCCCACGGAAATTAGAGATTCTCCCCTTTCCTGTCTTAAAAGATTTTTAAATAAAAGTCATCCTGTACCTAAATATTTTTATAGTGGGAAAAGATTAGGACAAATTCTACACACACGTATTAGAACAGAAAGTAGTGGTCTAAATGAGCATTTATATAAGAAAAACTTAACAGATAATCCCTTTTTTTATTGTAACGAAGTCGAAACCTCTGAACATTATTTTTTGTTTTGTACTAGATATAATGTACAAAGACGTATCATGTATAACCAATTGTCTTATAATCCTTTATCTATTCAAAACATCTTGTATGGTGATAGTTCTCTTTCTGATGATGAAAATTCAAAAAAATTTATTGTTATTCAAAATTTTATATTAAGCTCAAAACGGTTCATGTAAAGTTTATTATATAATAAAATGTGAGGTCCATGTCTCTACGAGGTTTAATACTGCATATCTACATGTTTTCTCTGGTGGTCATCATTATCATTTTCGAAATATTGTAGCCATTTCTGATTTCATTTGGGAGAGGAATTTATAAAAGTGTTTACACTTGTTTTCAAATCCCCTTTATGTATTATTATTTATATGTGTTACTGTTTATGATTTATTCTAATAAAATATTGTTTACACTAAAGACTGCCTCCTTAGATCGGTTAAGTATTAAATGTCAGTAGTTATGTCCAATTCTGTTTCTGAAACTGTGATGTTTTATAATTCATAGATTTCAACTAGTGTATTTTGAAAATTTTTAGCTAGGTAACTTATAGTTTAAGATTTAACAATTCCTATAAAAAGAAAATTATTAATACTTTGATGCAAGGAAAATGAAAGATATTTGCATCTTAATTCAAGAACTTATCTCATTAATCATGTTAATGAAGAAAAGATAACAGAAAACATTTATCTATGGCCGAACATTACAATCACATGCCACAATCCACCAGTGAACTGCACAAGAAAAAACAATAAGACATAGACAACGATAGGAACTCGGGATAGCCGGACTTGGTACCGGCACTGTCGATATCCTATAAATTATTTGAAACCTCAAGGCAACATTAACGGTATTAATAAGGATGACCGAAAACTTAATTGACATTTTAATTAAGAGCTGACAGTACCTAAATATCACGTTGCTTGATTTATTTTTATCTTAAATCATATATTTATTACTTAGTCATAAACATGCGACTGAATAGTATTTACCCTCTTTAACATTTAAACACATATCATGTATATATTTTCTCCAGACTCATATATTAAGTGTCTATAATACTAATATTAACAGTTAGGCGAATAAGGGCCGAAATGTCCGTCACGTTCGAACCTAGCGCTTTAAAACCTGCCACAATCGATTGAGCGACCTCGTTTTTAAACATGTTTGGGTTAACGGTTTTCCAAACGTTTAGATTTTATCTGCACTGAAGAGACATAAGTTGTCGGAATTCGCATATGCAGAAAATAAATTCCTATTCGTATTTCCCCAGCCAAAATTTGAAGTTTGGAAGCACTTTGCACAAAAGTGTGTGAATGTCAGTAAAATGTTTTGCTTTAAGCATTATTTTCTGACTGTGAAGTACGAGAGTCTTTGATTATATACTTATGGCCAAGAGTATATATCATAATTGAGCGAAATAATGTAGAAAAATAAATCAATAGTTTCTTTAAGTAGTATAGAGAAACGATTCGGCAACATCTCTGCATCTCTGTCTGGTTCCCATGATAACGACTCCACAAAGACTTGACCTTAAAGCTTTTTGATAATCAATTGGTTGTTCAGCGTTTTTTTTTCCTGTAGTTTTTTTAGATTCTGCAGATGGTAATTTCCACAACTTCAATTTCTTCATATCAGATGCAATTAAAACATACCAAATATACATAGAATTTCCATATAAAATCTGCATGGCGCCTTCAAAGTATAGTTAATAACACAAAGTAGACAGAAATAACTTTGTTAATACGCGATTTTTTTGTCGTGCTCACTTCGGAAAAAAATCTAATTTTATACGAAAAAAATCAATACATCAATGATCACTGTTGAGCCTAGGCGGATTTCTAATTAATCTAATCTATTTGTAGCGCTTCGGATAA
>MJUU01006618.1:0-36534 GCA_002080025.1 Modiolus philippinarum | reverse complement strand
GGGGGGTTGGGGGTTAGCCTCTTTACGGTCGTGAACTGCCTTTCATAGACATTGATAAATTGCAAGTATAGCCGCTTTTGTTACACGCAGTTAAGGTGAATAAATTTTTCACGAAGTACTAATTTTCAACATCACAGTTTAAAAAGGATACAAATTTAAAACTGCATGCTCAGTTTACCAACAAAATAGTTCATTGAACAGAAGACCGATGTTACTATAAATTTGAGTTTCTGCAAATGTCAAATTTGTCATCTTATATCCCTTCACTTAAGGAAGTTTGCTACTCCGTATGAAAATAAATAGGATTTCAAATAGATGTGATTTTTTGATAGAGAATTAAAAAAGAAATAATTTAAGTAAAAAAAAATGATAGGTTAATGATCTCGTTTTTGAGTTATAAGTCACTGAAAATTTTGCGGGGAACTGAACTCCACAGATTTTTCATAATTTTTATCCACGAATGAATGTGATGGAATAAATAAAATTTAATGATTTTTTTACAGAATGCTCGTAAAGGCTTTTAAATGGATAAATCCAGAGAATTCCGAAAATCTGACAGAAATCCCAAAACATGAGGAGCAAACCTCCTTAAGAACAAATTAAATAATTTGGAATACCAAAAACCGAAATATGAAATATACTACTGAATACATAATAATTCTGCTAAGGTATCGTTGTGCTATATAAAAATTATATTTAAATCTCACAGAGATACAATAATGCATTTTAAAACTTTTTGGATACGTTGTTGAAATATTATGCACCAAATTACTCATATTTAAAAAAAAGAATATGGCTATATCGTATGATTTTTTAATTAGAAGATGACCGTGCATAAAAATCACTTATTGGATTTTTGTTATCTGAAATCTATTTTTGCTCATTCGTCACAAACATGCTAATATATTTTTTATATAAAATTTAACATTAAAAGTCATTTACTTTTTAATGCATGTTTCACACTGTAAAGTAGTGTTGCCTTTATTTCACGGTAAGTTAGTTAATCAAAATTAAAATGTACATTTTCCAAGTCGATGAGAACTAGACAGTTTGAAAAAAAAACAAATGCTTTTTGACAACCATTTGATTTTCAGCGGATGGGGCTAAAGCAATTTTGTAAATAAAAAAAAATAATCTTAGTTCCAATGAAAAAAAATATTCTAATCCTACTTTTCATGAAAATATATAATTTTAATTTTGATTTGATTAATATTGTTTTTGTTGCGAAGCTAATAGATATTTTGCTGTGATATTTGGTGAAAATATATATTTTGCTTGAGATCATTTTTCAACGGAAAATTGCCATTACCCCCTCCGAATATCAAATAGTCATCCCCTTAAATACTATTAAAAAAGAAATCTACAAATCCCTGACTTCTTATTCAATCGATATAAATCATAACAAGTATATTTTGATTAAATATTTTAACTAAATGCTGATTTCAAGCAAAATTTGTAATTGATTTTTCATGTTCATTCAAATTAATAGAAGGAGAGTTTGGTGTTCCCAGATGAAAGGTTTAATTTCTTATTTTTGAAGCAAATAACTATCATTTCGCACCGTTATGAACCTTGAGTTTTTTCGTTGGATAACCTACATGGGAGAGGATTTTTTTTAGTTTCCATGGAAAATTATACAAAATCGTTACGGGGGTTAAGTTTCTTTACGGTCACGAACTGCCTATCATACCTCTTGCAAAAGTGCAAGGAAGAGGAGGTTTGGCTACCCATAAACTTTTAAAATGCCTGTACCAAGTCGACACTGTTGCCGTTGGTTTTCACCTGATTTTGTCTTTTTGTCTCATGGACTTCGGCTCTTGACAACTCTGCTAGGTAATTTTGTTATTTCTCCCATCTTAAGATTAGGAAAGCTGTTTTGTGTCAAAATTTCGTGAGAAGAAAAAATATAATGTGGAAATCTTGGCCATGACTTTATAAATGGTTGCCAACCATAAAAAACCGTAGCTTTGTTAAATACTTTGGCAATGGTCTCGATTAATGTATCAGTTCTTCGTAATCCATAAAAGCGAATGCATATTGTATAGATTATAGACTGCAAGAGTAGACCCAAAAGTCGAATCGCCGTACAAGTTTCACTTGAGATATTCAGGGCTGTTTATGTATGTAGGACCTCTGATTTCATCTAGGAGACAAAGAGCTGATCTGACGTTGCATTTATTAGAGATTGCATAGATTATGCTCAAGTCCATTTACAGCATATACCTTAATTTTTCGTTACAAATCCATATTTTTCTTAAAGGAAGACTCATATGTTGAAGAAATGACCATCTGCAAAAAAAGAAAAGAAAAAAAAACAAACAAACAAAAAACAAAAACACACATACAAACAAACAAAATAAAACAAAACAGAATTTGTTTTATTGACGTTGGGTCGAGACAAAATTTGTTGAACTATTAGTTGCCGAGGACATTACCAGCTCAGAAGTCCAGTACTTCGATGCTGGTCCAGAAGACCGTTTATTTGAAAATATTGGTAATTTGTATTAATTTCATTCTTTCGATCTACAGAGGCAGATAATGTCAATAATACTGAACAGGCTGATACAGAAAATAGTGGGTCACTGTCAAGGCCTCACGCGAGCGTTGCTCTGCGTCGTATCTATACGTGTCATTCGTTTAACCGATGAAGAATTCAAATCAATTCTTGCAAACCATGGACAGGCGCAAACCTGCTGCGACGGGCTTAAACTAGTTTTATTGGGCCAGAACCTTCCCTAAGCTTATATTGGCGTTACTTTCACATCCATTTTTTATTTGTTGTCCGATAGCTTTTTTATATGTGATTTTTGATTTCCGAATGAATTTAATTTTCACTGAAAAAAGCCCATAAATTGCCATCTATAGAAAAGAAATTGACTACAATTTGAGGATTTATTCGCCATATTGGTAAATACTCAGTCATACTCAATTTAAAATTATATGTAATGTACCATTTGCTCCGCAAAGAGCAACGTTAGCAAGCAGCCAGCTGTGTGGTTTATTTGGTAATTCAAATACCTTTCTTATCTCTATTCTGATCAGAGCAATAGAATCTTTGAGATTGAAATGCAATTTAAGTTTCATATCCTCTCATTCACCATTTTTGTATGAAATTTGTGAAAACTTACACTTTCAATATTTTTAAACCTTGAAACTATTCATTTAAAAGAAGAAACCCACGTTGTAAAGTCCCGGATGACTGCAAGATGAAGAACAGCTTAAAAAGCGTTGTTACAGTTCTTGCTTTTACGCTGTATTTCAGTGAATTAGTCTCGTGTGCATTTACTCGATATACTTTCCTTGTTTATTTAAGTTGAAAATTTGTGAATCGAAAGACTTTTCTTTGAAAGAAAATAACCATTGAAAGCAGATATTGTTAAATAGATTAAATTATATATATGGAATATAGGACATTTTGTTTTTGATACGGACTTTGTCACGGCCAGTATCAAGTTAGCCCGTTAGAGCGAGTTGGATGCGTTACGCCGTGATAAAGTCCGTATCAAAAACAAAATGTCCTATATCTCTTTTATCATGAACCACAAAATGATAATTAGAACTCTGTAATATAATGAAATAAACTTAAATTTCTATTTCAGCACAGTCAATCTATTGTTTATTGCAATAATTTATATGCATTATTCATTCAACGTGGTCGACTTCGATTTGAACAACTCGGGTAACTCTTTTACAAAGTCGCACGAATGTTTTATTGAAATACGCTTGCGTACACGAGAACCAAATCGAATAGAAACTCTACAGTCGAGTTCAACTTTCAAAATGGAAGGACAGCACTTTATTATATACAATTTCATCCAAATAAAATAGAGATATGTATAGTTCTTCTTGAATGCATAGGAAAAAGATAAAGCAGCATGTTTCTTATAAATTCATTCCTAGTTTTAACTCCCCGGTTTTTTTTGGGGTCCTGCTTAAAGGACTTTTTCCGTTTACTTGGGTATTTCGGTAGCGGATCTTAATACCCATTGCTAATTTATGTATTTTGGACAGAATATTTTTTGTGGAATAGTTTTCCGAATGGTGATCCTTAAAATGGAAAGAATATCAATTTCAGTACTGAGAGAGTTGTTGGGGAAGTGTTTCGTCCCAATTTAAATATTTATTAAGAAATCTAATATCTTGGAAGATTTAGGGTTAAGCCAATTTAAAAATCGATTGCCTTGTCAATCTGTTAAGGTAAAGCATAAGAATAAAAACATAATTATTACAGACCTCTGTTCACTTATCAGTCTAAAATCGAGGCTTTCCTATATCCTACATGTATATTTGATCAAACATTTACTGACGCAAAATTTTCTTGTTCCGTGTATTTTCTTCATAGTCATATCTAGCCAAATCCGAAAAGTGTCACTTTGATTTAAATACCTAAAAGTACCACTTTGATTTAAATATCAGACGAAACCAACATCGATTCCACGTATTTCTTGTTTCCTGTTCCAAGTTATCATCAGTTTTACAAAATCTGAAGCATTATTAATCCCAGCTATGATGTTATAAGTCGAAATACGGTATTATTTTGTTACCACTTTTTCTCCGCCATCTTGTCTATTTACTCGATTAAACCTGCCCCTGGTCTAGGCTGAACTCGAGTAGGGTCAAAAGGTCAAATTGATGACGTTGCAGAGTAACTCGCACCGTTCGATTGGAACTCGAGTAACTAGATTAACCCGAGTTAAGCAAATCGAAGTCGACCCGTATTACGCGTATTAACACGATAAATAGGTCAGCATAACACCCAGCACGTGACGCCTTCACAGTGACCCAAAAATTTTGTGATAATGTCCAATACGGTTGTATGAGATTATTACTCTCTGAAGATCAAATTCATACTAATTACCGATAAAAAAAACCCTTCAGGAAGTTATAATCATTCAAACAGTATTGTTGGGCGATACTTTGCATTTGTAGCTTGTTTCGTTGTTTCTTCTGTGCTGCTTATTTATGTCCATGTTTATGGCTTCTAATTTTCTATTTCCTCAAAAACGTTTTGCTTTTATATTGACGACATATTGATAATTTATTCTAAGTTATAAAGAAATTCAAGTTAAAATGTGGCTGTACATTTTGTGTTGTTTCAAACCAATGAGAAAATTTTCAACTAAGATCTATGTATGAGCGTTTTGTCAGTCCTTTCTGTATGAGACATTTCAGTTTTTGAACTTATTAGAATAAAATAAAACGGAGTATGTCTTCACTGTCAAGGGGGTCTCAATGGGGTCAGTTTCCCTAAATCCCGTTCATTTACACTTTCCCGTTTCATGGGCGGGAAACTATTTTACAAACAATCTTCAAATAAGCCGCTTCCTGCTTCTCCCTGAACATCCTTTTCCGTTTTCACGTGCAACTTTTCAACGATCCCGTTTACCCTTGCTTAAAAAGTCAAATTCCACTTCTCGCTAATATCCTGTCGAGACTCACTGTGAATACCAGTCAAATTCTCCAGCATTTTGGTCTTTGCTCGAAAAAAGACAATTTTGAAAAATTACAATATCTACCGTTAAGAATTTACAGCGACTTTGGTATTTCAACTTATTACCTCTTGGTCAATGCCTCTGTTGATGAGCTGTTAGTCCCCGATGCTATCAATCAATCCAGTGGTCAGTACTTCGGTGTAGACACGAAAACCAATTAAAGTAGGAGTCTTGCAATATCAAACATGCTTAAAACATACCTGGATTTTTTTTTGTTTTGGTTTCAAATGTTTTCATCTTATACGAACCGAAGAGAAAAAATTGTCGAAGTCTGCTGAACTAAACATTACTGCAAATTTTGTATATTGTCGTTCAACTGTTCAAGTCTGTGATTAATTTTCTATTACTAATGAACATATTGTGAACTTTGTAATTTGGCGATGAGGCAAAAATTTGTAATATTTTCAGCCCTTTAAGTGTTTTATGTATATATTAATCATGACATAATTATAACCATTCCCTAAATGGATTGCTTGTTGTTAAGACGTTGTACAAATGAGGGTTGTTGACCAAATATCAAGATGATTCATACGCATATGACTGACAAAGTACTTATAATGTAGTACTTAATTTGCTTTGCTTTGTCTTTGAAACATTATCCTTGGCAGCAGCACTACGGTTAGTATAATTTGTGTAAGGAAAACATATTTTATGCTTTAAAAGCATAATATGATGATATTTAAATAAGTTGTGCTACAATTGGTTTATTTTTTGCACGTATAAACTGATAATTGGGTAAGTATCAATAATAGAATGAACTATTTTGCAAGAATTCCATTTGACATCCCTTACATGTATTTTTAAACATATTTCGCCAACAAAAAGTTACCGAAACTCACGCCTTACTCTCTTATTTCACCAAAGAAAATACTGATGAAAAATAGTACTGGATTTATTCAATCATTTATAGAAAGAATTAAGGAAAAGCATTTCATTGTATGTCTGGTATTAACATTTCATTGTGGTCTTTTTCTTTGGTGTTAATTTCACTTTTGCCGAAGTTGAAGGTTATTCGATATCCTACTGGCAAAATCTGCAGAATTTTCAAAGCATTTTATAATCTTAAAGCCATTCAAAATAAATTTACTCATATTTTAAGATTGCTTTATGAAAAACAATACTAGTATGCATGTGGTGTCTTCCAAACGAGATTTATTTATATTAGGCATGGAACAGGATTGCACCTGTTTCTAAGCCCCATAAAAAATAACACATTTAAAGGCACTATATCGTTTACATATCATTTTTTGTGTCGGTAATCTTGACTTGTATATTTTAGTTAACTAGAAACAATATTTTGAAAAATCAAGAAAACTAAGGGTTTTACGAAATAATATGGACTAAATGAACATGAGACAATGATACACATGTTAACTGCAACTGCAATAATTTTAATGAGCTGTATGGTTATTTCGGAAATTAATTCCACATCAGTAGCACTAGAACCCAAACAAAGGAAATCCATAATTTCAAAAAATGTGGAAAATGCATTAAACCAAACGAAATGCGAATAATCAGTAATATTCAAATATAGCTAAAGAAAAAAACTAAGATAGAGGGAGCTAATCATTCGGTTTTAGAATTTATATAAATTTAGATAATAGTTATTGCACAAAGGTAACACATGAGGTATTAAATGTATCTTCTGTGCAAGTACACCACATCTAAGAAAAATAAAGAGCATACATATCTTCCACGGGGAATTGTTTTCAGTGAAGTTATTTCATTACTTCCAAAGCTCTGCAATTATAATATTATCATGAAGTGCTTATTTGTAATTTTCTTGATCAGATATTGGGTAGTCTTTGAAATGTTTATAATTGATAAAATAATCTTTACCAATTCTTTCCTGTACAGTAAATTAATTTGCTTTTTTACCATAACCACGAAAACAACAACAAAAATATTCATTTGACTTCTCGACTAATCATCCAAAAGACGTGTATAAGAGCACAGTAAATCTGCATACTTGAGAATGTATTAAATTTCAGTGGATTTTAATTTCTCATCAATTTGTATCTGAATTATTTATTTTTTATGGGCGCTGTAATTATTTGTCTTGATTCTAAAGATTCTGTTTTTTCTGTACCACCACTATACATAAATCATAATGAGCAACTGAGCGAGAAAAGTTTTTGGAATAAACTCTCATTTACTGTTGGAGCATCTATAATGAATTGGTAAACGTCAATTTACTATTTGGTAGAATTATATCACTTGGTTTCAAGTTTTACGTTTTACACGAATATCTTTTAGTATAAAGTTGAATTTAAATGAACTTATTCTCTATAAATGCAAATCTAAACCCCCACAAATAAATCCATTACAGAAACTGCGAAAATTCTGTACCACAAATACATGTATAAAACATTATATACAGTAATCAACTGTGCATTTGTCTGCCATTATCTAAAATAAAAAGGGCTGATATGAATTCAGTTCTATTCAACTGGTACATGTACTTGGACATTTCAGACTTTTTACACACAGACTGTCCTATCTCGAAAGTCTCGTGTGAATGACACTAGTAAATCACAAGCTTTCATCTTATGTCAGTCTCTACTGTTCATATTCCGGTTCAGTAGTACTCAAACTATACTTGACAAGTGATAGTTCAATTATATCGGGACTTTTCAACTTATCAAACAAGACAAAAAACTTAAGGCCACGCCAAATCTGTTCAATAATTTTGAGTAATACCTACCACTATCTTAGGACACTGATGCTTTTGTCCGGCAACTGTTGACAGGGCTTGTAAAAGCACTTTGACAATTAATTCAATTAGCAATGATTCTGCCAAAACCGGTGCAAGAGGCCGTCTTGAACTTACTATGAGGTATGACCATTGTTTTTTATTGAAGGTCTTAGGGAGTCTTGAAGATGAAGAATAGCAATTTAAGCTTTGTCCCATTGCGTGGTTCTTCAATGTATTTGCAGAGACGTTGTCCATGTGCATTTACTCCATATCCTTTAATTGTTTATTTGTATCTAGAATGTCCTAAAAAGGTATTATTAGATTGCCGTAACCATAAAACCCCAAGGTATACTCCAATATTCAAACTGATTTTTTGGTACTTATGCATAAGAGGACAACGCTGTAGTTTATGAACGGAACGCTGACTTAAAATGTTAAATTTCAGCGAATTTTAATATCCCTTCAATTTGTATTTTGAATGCGCAATTATTAATGAGCTCTGTGATTATTTTCCTATGTTATTTTTTCAATTCAAACTTGATTCTTCCAACCCATTTACAAATCAAATGAGTTCCCCTGAAGAGCGTATTAATTACAACAATGGCTATCGCATTGGCCAAAATTGTCTTTTGTCTACGTGCAAAAGCCACAGTATATTCCACTAATATTGGATCTATAGCGTTCCGCAGTGTAACGATATCAAACAACTTCTAAGAAATAATATGATTTTCAGAATACTAACAACATGTGTTTAGGTTATATCTATGGCCCCGTTGCAGTTTGGCAGACAAATTGTGATTTTCTCGTTCTTTTTCTTCTTATCGTTTTTATATAGTTTTGGATACAAATTGTAATTTTACCATTTTTTCCACATTTTCTTATTCTTCTCATTATCATTAATATTATTACTATTCTTTCGCTTTCTGTCTTCGGTTCATTTTTTGTCTTATGTATTTGTCAGAAACTACTGGACAAAGTTCCATGATGCAGCTTTAAAATTTCTAAATTGCAACTATCGTAAAGGAAACAGAAAAATGCTACCGTTTTCATGTATACCGACATTCACTTCTCTTAATTTGTATTTATATGGAACAGCAGTCGCGTCATGCTTTCTTTCTTTGATTTTGTTTGTTTGTTTGTTTGTTTGTTTTGTGTTTGTTTGTTTGTTTGATTATTTTGAGTTTAAACCTTTTTAAGCATTAAAAGTATTTCCTTAATGCTATTAGGAATTTTTGCATTTATTCTTTTTGACTTTTTGTTGTCAAATGGACTTCTTTATCTGTTCTATTCTCTAGTTATTTAAGTAAAGCTCCTTCGCTAAAAGGAAAGAAAGTAATCTAGAAATGAACTCAATCTTTGTCTGTATTATATGATACTAAAGTTTAGATTTTAGAAAATTTTGTTTATTAGATTTTAAAATATTTTGTTTATGGCGTTAACTGCGATAGGTTCTTTTTCGCGTATGTATCGCTTTAAGGTAATATTTGTACTAAAATGACCTAATTTAGGCAAAACATGTACACATATTTACCTATGTGACGTTTAATATATCTTTAATAAAACCGGGAATTAATTTTTCCTATAATTCCTACATTCTAAGTATAGGTAAAGGTATTCCCAAAATATTTACAAAATGTATTTGGAAATATTCTATACAATAATTGACCATTGTACTTAAAATTTGACGAATATTCCTAATGCTTACTAAGAAAAAATTAAGTTTTCAAAATTTTCCTATGCATGGTATATATACTTATAATAAATAAATGGAATATGGAATTGCAAGTCTCTTTTGTGAAAATGTGAGGCATTTCATAAACGTAAATTATCTAAATTTTTTATTACTTTTTATTCATTTTTATCTTTTTTTAATTATTTTTTTTTGTCCAAAGATGTGAAAATCCTGGTGTTAAAAGTATATCACATAATTCTTCCCAGCATTTATAAGAAAAAGTTTTAATGACCCGAACAATTGCTTTGTGGGGACAAAAAAAAATCAGTAGCCATAAAAATAACATTATTAATCTAGCTAAGTTTAAGTCCAGTTCAAAATTTGTATTTTAAATTCTTTCAGATCAACGAAGATCCTGTTTCGTTACAACCATTAGAAATGTACATGTAGTTATGTGACAATGTGTTACGCAGTACATGTTTTTTCTCTTACCCTAGCATAAATGATAATGAAGAACTGAGATACAGTATTTGAAGCAACCATACATGTACCACAAACCACAACTTATTACGGAAATGGAAATGGAAATGAGTATCGAATGGTTCGTCTAGAGAATTAATGTTTACAAACAATAAATATTTTCAGTTAACATAAAAATAGAATTTTACAATCTGTTGATTTATATAATCCTAGTAGTACAATATCGGAGACGGGTATTTTACATACAATTAAACTGATACTAAACATAACGTATTAATACCTTTAAATGCAAAAACTGCAAATCTTTCACAAATATAAGGAGAAATACTTCTGTAATTCAAAAAATTATTAGAAATCAGAACTATCTCTACAATATAAAATAAACATGTGTCTTGTCTGTTTTCTACTTAGTTATTCATGTCTCTAGGAATCTAGAATGGCGTTTATTTGTTGAACTTGATTACTCTTTATTTAGAGGCCGACCCCGACCTGCCGTTGGATGTTGTGTTTCCTCACCGTTCATTGAAGATCTTATGGTGGCTTTGAGTTGTTACATATATTACTCCCCTTTGGGACGTTGTTTCTTTGACACGTTCCCCGTTTCTCTTCTTTTTTCTATTTATTTACGATATTTCAAAGTATTCAATAAGGCGAATTCTTTGTTAGATGGTGTAAGTGAAGGATATTTGAAAATGTTGAATATTGTTTTGCAACCTGTATTCAGATTGTGATTGTAAGACTGTTTTTGATCTGATCGTTTTAATACATTTTGGTTGCCTCTTCGTAAAACTGGGGGTCGTTTGGTGGCTTATGTTTATGGTTAGAGGCTGTTAATTGACATGTTCATTGTCTTCCAAGCTGTTAATGGTTCTGTAAAAATGACATTAGTGTTGACTGTCTGACAGAAGATATAATACAGAATCATTTTTACATTCATCATTGAAATTTTTTTCCGAAATCCATATATTGTATAGATCATGTGTTCAATTTGTTGAGAACTCTTCAGCAACACATTTTCACTCGTGAAGGATGTTTGGTAACGGGTTAAATTGTTCATTTCAAGTTCAGATTTATGACCTCTCCTTATTACTTGTATTGAACGATATTTTGGTGGCGTATATTCATTATGGGTTGGTGAACTGTTCACATTCGTAGGATTGCTTGAGAGCCGTATTATTGTTTGAGTCTGTTTGATGGACTGTACATGTTGAAGGCTGTTTGGTGATCTTTACAATACTTTGCAGTTTGTCGAAGTACACACGATTTTAAAGACTGTTTGACGGCCTGAACGTTCGTTCAAATTCGCAAAGTTTTCCGAGTTGTGTTGAATATGCTTTATAAATGCTATAAATGTATATTTTTAGTTTCGTTTAATTTATACATTAATATATTATAAAATAATATATATAAAATAATGTGATAATATGTCTGTTAATAGTCCGCTCTATGAATGTTCCAAAATTATTGATGCTTTCTGCTTTCATCGACTTTATCCGAGATTTGACAAACCCGATGAGCACGTAAAACAGTTTTTGAAAATTAAATACATTAATTAAGGAATTGACCTCATTGATATTTCAGGCATTTTTCGGTACCAAGATATTCAAAAGCTTGTACCCATCTATTTTGACAACCAGGACATGCCTGTCATTTCCTTTTCTTATAAAAAAGCTACTCGAAACATTTTTTTTCAATTACTTTTCTATTACCTGTGATGCTAATTTCGAGAAGAACTACCCTAGCAGCTGAGACTGTTCCATGTCACCATATCGCAACGACCCTTGTGGACATATATTAACGGGGAATCTTAACATCATTGTAGATAAGGAAGTCAGACAATTCTTTAGAAAAGGGCCTAAATATCGCCCGTCTTCAAAAATAAAATGGCAAGCAGGTTTTGATATAATTAAAGACGCTGTAACCAATTATTGTAAAAAATGGTGCAAACGAGAAAGTGTAGACAAGCATGCTATAAATTTATTTAAAGATAGAATTATTACCAAGGTCACCAACAGAATATTTCTTTTATAAAGATAATTATGTTGAGTCATTTCCTAAGCTGTCTGTAAATAGAATTAAGTCAAAATTGAAGGATCTTGGTGAAAAATATGTGTTTGTACCTGTTGACAAGGCTTCTAACAACGTTGCTTTTGTCTGAAAGAAATACTAGATCGATGTCCAACAAAACGAACTGGATAAGTCAGACACTTTCAAACGTACCAATTGGAACGAAAAAACGTTAACCAAACAATATTATAAGGATACAGAAATGCTTAAAGTTCCACCTAACGATAACATCTTACGTACCATGTACTGGGTTCCGAAGCTTCACAAAAATACATTCAAACATCGTTTTATTTCAGTATCTATTAAGTGTTCTATTACCAATTTATCCATCCATTTAACTAGTTCACTTACTTGTTTAAAGGAGTTAGTTATTAAATACTGTGAAAAAAAACTTATCAAATTTCTTGTGTAAATTACTTTTGGAGTGTAAAAAATTCTATTGAAGTTTTAGATAAACTACAATCTATTCAAAGACAGTCTCATCTATCGACAGTTATGATTTGTCTATACTTTATACTACCTTCCACATAATTTGATTAAATCCAAGTTGGGACAAATTATTTTAATGGTCTTTTAAATTTTCTGGTCTGCAGTTCATTTGCTCTAACAATAAGCAAGGATTCTTCTCTAATATAACCTATAATAATCATTATTCCTGGACATGTGATGATATGATTAATGCACTCAATCTTGTGCTGGACAATATTTATGTTCGTTTTGCAACACTATTTATCAACAGGTCATAGGTATTACCATGGGTACAAATTGTACACCTCTCATTGCAGATCTTTTTCTTTTCTGTTACGAACGAGATTTAATGAAAAAACTTTAAAACGGAACCATACCTAACAGTGATAAACTTATTTCTATTTTCAATGATAACAGAGGGTATATTGACGATATCCTTATTGAATTGAATTAAACATATTTTATTGCAAATAAAGCAAAGGGATCGGGCACAAGTTATAACAATGATATCCTTACTCTTGATAATCCCCAGTTTTTAGATTATGTAGACATTATTTATCCACAACAACTGAAATTAAATAAAGCTAACAATGATTCCAAATGTTGCCCTTTTCTGGATCTGACTATCATTATTGACTCTGGTGAAATCAAAACCAAAATATATGATAAAAGGGATGATATTGATTTCACTATTACTAATTTCCCTTTTTTTTTGACGGCGACATTCCCCTTGCTCCATCCTACGGGGTGTATATTTCTCAACTGGTACGATTTGCACGAGTTTGTTCTACTCTTGATCATTTCAATGAACGTAACCGTACTATCACAACCAATTTTTTTTACAACAGCGTTACAGATTCATACGTTGTTGAATACATTTAAGAAGTTTTGTAATAGATATAAACCTATTATATCTAAATATGGCGTTACTCGTAAACAGCTTATTACTATGGACATTTCTTGTCCTCAATTTTACGGAAATGTTGTTAAATAATACCAGAAACTGATTAAAAATCCAGAAAAGCTGGGACGTTACTTACATTTTTTTCGTAATAGGGGATATCGGCAAGACATTCTGCTTGCATCCGTTAAATTAGCTTTAAGACCTAGTGACCTGAACATTTTGCACACATACTGGCCTCTAACTGATACTGCTGATGTCTACTGAAATTTATGATGATTCTTGACCAATGCTTTTGGGAAGTTTTGAGGCTCCTTTAGCCAGCCGGCAGTTTAGCGGCGAGCACCCCTTGACCCGTCTTTCAAAATTACGTATTGTCTTTTTCTCTCCTTTCAAGATTGTGGTCATGGAGTTAGTACTCTACCTGTATTAGGTTTTATTCGTATGATTTTATGCTATAGGGAAACGGGACAGACAAAGGAGAGGTTTGGGTACCCATAAACCGGTTTTTGCTAGTGCCGGTACCAAGTCCGGCTGTCCCGAGTTCCTATCGTTGTCTACGTTTGACTTTTGTCTTATACGTGTTTTTCTTGTGTAGTTCCCTTGCAAATTGTTGCATGTAATTTTAATTTTCAGCCATTGTAGGTGTTTCCTGTTATCCATTTTTAAACAAAAAATGTTTACCTAAGCAAACAGGCAGAAAAGACAAAAAATAAAAATTAAATCTAAAAACACTGCAATTTAGATGCAACACAATAGAGACACCATGACAGAAAAAACTAGTTAACAAAAATGAACACGGCCGTCAAATAGTAGAGGTCTACCATTGCGAATTTTGAGGAGAACTGTTTTAAAATTATATGACAAAATACCCAAAAAGCTGCTAATTCCGTTTCTGCAAATGATCATTTTGGACAACGTATGTCTCTTCAGTACACATGAAATCGTATCATTTAGACAAAAAAAAATTGTGTAAAACCTGACAGACAACAAATGACAGATATGACCTGAATAAAATGACAAGGTCAGGTAAGAATGGAAGTAGGATAAAACGGCAGTAGAATACCGAAGGAACAAGGGAGTAGTATTTACAAAAGTCGAAGATTAGAATTTAGAGTTTAGAGAGATAATCCGTAAGTTCAAACAAAATATTCCAAAAAAAATCAGTCACTTGTTCTATTCAAAATCATTTATTAGTCAAATGATAATGACGTTAGATATCCTAATTTTTCCTCCATGATTTTAACAGTTATATTTACACTGAGTTTCAACAACAAACCTTTTACTGACAGGTACGCCTGTATCTAATATAATCAAATTTTAGTTCATTCACAAAAATAATGCAAATCATGCGATAGCTGACGTCATGTTTCAATTGTTACAATTCTGAAAATAAATAAGGCGGTTTTAAGGTGAAAAAGGGGATTTAAAATATTTCAAAAAATAAGAATAATTATTTCGATTTTTTCATTATTAGTATATTATTTATATAAGGAATTGTTGCCAAACACGATAAAGATAAAGATATATATACGAATGAAGTTTTGTTTCTTATACGAAAAAAAATATTGGTGAGACCATTATTGGAGACGATATTTGAAGATCCAGAAATTAAACTTCTTTATTCTTTTTATAGGTAATCAACTAAACAACGGCAGTAGAATACCGAAGGAACAAAGCACAAAATTACACAAATCAAAGTCCAGAGACAAGGCAAAAGCAAGAACACCAAAAGACGGAAGACCAAAGACACCACATGACCACAAAACACACAAACATTACATATACAACACAAAAAACTAAAGCACTGACAGTGTGAACTCTCAAAAACAAGACTGACATCAGGTGCTCCGGAAGGGTAAGCATGTCCTGCTCTGTGCACAGCACCCGTCACACTGTCAAATCATCTGATAAAACAAATAAACATCAGTTTTCAAGAAATCGGGAAATTGACTATTAATTAGTAATTTTTGTAGATGTAGATTTCTTTGTTAAAATTGATGCACTGATTGTCAGTGTATGCGTGGCCAAAGAAACTTTTTGCCATTTTTTTTTTCGTATTCGGGGCAGTAGCAAATACTGAATATATCAGCCTCGTGAGATCAGAGAAAATAAGCGATATATATTATTATTTATGATAGTACGGAATATTTAGTTCATGACATTAGCACATGGACATTAGTGGTATGGTTACAATTTTTAAGAATGTATATCGATTTTCCTTCTCTTAATATATAAGCTTGAATGTCAATTCGTATCCACACTCAGAGTTGGGGTGTCTGTATATTCTCTCCCCCCGGTCTCCAACCGTCTGTATGATCTTACCAGACACGCCTCTTCCTCATGTTACAACTTTTACCTTTTACCAAGTATAGAAGTCAATAAGTTATTAATAGACTTAATATTTAAATATTGAACGATAGCTTTGTGACAATGAGTTCGCCTTTGTTTTCTAAAAACAGCAGGACGAAAGGTCAATGTGTGCAACGTGTTCACTAGGAGTAACTTTCAGAAATTAAGGGTTATTCCCTTAAGGATACCCAAAGTTTTGATACCCAAAGTTTTGGGTTTTTTTTCTTATTTTCGCATTTTTTATCAAATCTGAACATATAGAATATATAAACACAAGACATTTAACAATCGGAAAACACACATCGTGACGAAAGAAGTGCTTTTTAGAACAGTAAGTGATTTATACTAAAAAGAATTTTGAAATAATTTTTTTAAAAATCAACATTTTATCGGTAATTTGTAACAATTTCCTATGAAACACAGCACATTTATAGTCGTTAATATTGTCAATATGACAGAGCTTGACGTTATTAAGACATTATCAGCTGAGGTATATGCAACAAAGTAAACTGTTTACAATCACTATGAAGCACGTGCTATAAAGAAATCACTACAAAGCACGTGCTATGAAGACATTGCGTGCACGTTCCAAGCTGAAATACTACGTGACGCGTATATGTGTTGAATGAAGAATGCATATTATTTATTGAAAAATTGAAATAAACTTGAGGGGGTGAATATTGTTCACCTCTAGTTGAAGACCCTCAGGCGACATCAAGATGAAGACAGGAATAAAAGCCCTGTCCTTGATAAACTGGAGTTTTCTATGTATCGTGTGCGTTTTTGTCACATGTACATTCACTCCATATCCTTTCATTTTTCCTAAATATGAAGCATGCTAAGATAAAATTTGACGGTTTTGTAATACTATATCAAGGAGTAACATTATGTTATGCTATTGCAATTTGCATCAGTTTAATTTAATATAACACTTTTAGCCTACCTGACCCAAAGGTTCAGTGTGAGCTATTGCCATCACTTGGCGTCCGTCGTCCGTCCGTTAAACTTTTCACATTTTCATCTTCTCCTCTTAAACCACTGAAGCAAATTCAATCAAACTTTACAGGAGTGATACATGGAAGGTCCTTTACAAAGATTGCTCATTTCGTTCCGATCCGACAAAAAACATGGCCGCCAGTGCGGAACTTATGTTTAACATAGGACCCTATGGGAAAAATCACATTTTCATCTTCTGCTCTGAAACCACTACAGCAAATTCAACCAATCTTTATAGGAATGATGTACTTATGGTCCCTAACAATGATTGCTCATTTCGTTCTGATCCGACAAAAAACACTGCCGCCAGCACGGAACATGTTTTAAAAGCACCAGCATATGGAGTTTACATCTCACAACTCATTCAAGGGCTTGTGGTCGATGCAGTGACTTCCTTGATAGAGCCCAGTTGCTTAAAAACAGACTTCTTAAGCAAGGGTACGTTACAAAAAACTTGAAGTCATCACTACTGAAGTTTTACGGCCGACATCACGATCTTGTCGATCGTTACGTGATATATGTTTCCCAGATGACAACAGATATTTCCCTCTACAACTAAAATTTGTTTTTACTCTATCGGATTTGACTTTGCTACCGGAGTTGACATGTTCAATACGGCGGGTGTCTTATAAGAAGAAGGAGATTCTTACTTAGATTATTTATTTTTAGCCATTCACCACACATAGGGGCAGGGTTTGGATCCAAGAAAACGAGTTTAACCCCACCGCAATTTTTGCGCCTGTCCCATGTCAGGAATATGTTGGTCACTGGCTTGTCCTTGTCTTCTTATAAAATTTTAGTTTCTTGATATTTGGGTTATTGGATGTGGTTTGTTTCCATTGATTTATTCACTTTTTTACCTTTTCTTGGCCATTTAGGGCTTACTATATGGTGTGAGGTTCCTCACTATGTTGATGACCATATGGTGACCCCTAGATGTTTTGTTTTTGGTCGTTTAAACCTGGATATCGGATGTTGTCTCCTTGACATTTACCCATTTCCTTTCTTTTTCATATCTACCGGTACACCTAATCTCACCCATGGTTTTTATTGGGTCTGTGTTGTTCATCTGTATGTGTGTCTTCATTTTTTCTTTTTTGTCCCGTTCTCAAGTGGTGCCCTTGTTTCTTAATGTTTCCGATGTTGCCTTTGTCCATAGAATGTTCGTTCTTTGACTGACGTTTCGGTTCTCTCTTACTTTACTTAACATTGGACTCTATGGGAAAATCACATTTTCATCTTCTGCTCTGAAACGACTGAAGCAAATTCAACCAAACTCTACAGGAATGATGTACTAAAAGTCGTTAATAAGGATTGCACATTTAATTGTGATCCGACAAAAAACATGGCCGCCAGCGCGGAACTTAGGTTTAACATTGGACCGTATGGGAAAATCACATTTTCATCTTCTCCTCTGAAACAGCTGAAGCAAATTCAGTCAAACATTACAAGAATGATGTACCAAAGGTCCTCAACAAAGATTGCTAATTTCGTTTTGATCTGATAAAAAACATGGCCACCAGCGCAGAACTTTGGTTTAACATTGGAACCTATGGAAAAAATCACATTCTGAAATGGCTGAAGCAAATTCAACCAAACTTTACAGGAATGATGTACTAAAGGTTCTTAGCAAAGATTGCTCATTTCCTTCCAATCCCACAAAAAACATGGCCGCCAGCACGGAACATGGTTTAAAATCGGACCCTATGGGAAAATCACATTTTCATCTTCTCCTCTGAAACTACGCAACCAAATTCAACCAAGCTTTACAGGAATGATGTATGGAAGATCCTTCACAAAGATTGCTCATTTCGTTTTGTTCAGACAAACAACTTGGCTGCCAGCGCGATCTTAGGTTTAACATAGGAACCTAAGGGAAAAATCACATTTTCATCTTCTCATCAGAAACCACTGAAGCAAATTCAATCAAACTTTACAGGAATGATGTATGGAAGGTCATTTATAAAGATTGCTCATTTTTTTGATCCGACAGAAAATATGGCCGCCAGTGCAGAACGTAATGATTAACATTTAACCCCATGGGAAAAATTACATTTTCATCTTCTCCTCTGAAACTACCGGAGCAAATTCAATCAAAATTCAGAGGACTGATGTATGGAAGGTCTTTTAACAAGGTTGCTTATTTTGTTCCAAATCAACGAAAAACATGGCTGCCAGCAAGGAACTTAGGTTTAACATTGGACCCTATGGGAAAAATCTTATCATTTTCTCCTCTGAAACCCCTGTCGCAAATTTAATCAAACTTTACAGGAATGATGTATGGAAGGTCCTTAACAAAGATTGCTAATTTTATTCTGATTCAACAAAAAACATGGCCGCCAGAACGGAACAAAATGAATTGGAATATGTATGAAACTATAGCCCTGTTTAATTAGTGTTGTTATCTCCTTTAGCGATTATAACGTTTATCAATTTTTATTATTCCGGAGTGTATATCATCAGTTGCTAATGTAAACACTTCTTGAATTGCTGTACGAACCGTCTCTTTTAAAATAAAAATTAAAAGCGCAACAAAGATGTAATAATAAAAAATGCGATCTCCTAGCAAGGTCAAAGGGTTAAAAAAGGCCGAACTGACAATTTCGTCTTGGAGATAAGTTGTCCAATCCAACATAAAATATCTCTGTAGAGTAAAAATTTCACCCTTTAGCTCATGAAACTGGCAATACTTTATACAAATTTAAAAGGGAATAAATAAAAACATATACCGTAAAAAGATCTAGGCAAACTGGGTGTTTTAAAATTAATGAAATATCAGACAGTTGCTGTCAATTTTTACAATGTCAAATTCAAGGCTCCGTCTCCCCCAGCTTAAATTATTCACTCTCCCCCAATAATATAGAATAAAAAAAGAACTTACTGTCGTTTACCTTTACCAAAGTGACTGGTAGTATCCATTTAGTTGTCTGCATAAGATTTTTTACCCAATAAATACCATTTACCTCTATTTCTTTAAAATATCTTTTGAAAAAAAACTTTCATTGAGATGTGAAAGAATTCTTGACTGAAATGAATATACTCCATACAAACACATTAATGGTATTGTGTATTCCAAACGAGTCAATAGTTACTAGTTCTCAGAAATCAAGGAGCGTGAAATTCATAATTTTACTTGTATAAAATGCACATGGCCGTGTTCTTATGACTCTTTGATACTATATACATAAAAATTGCCAGTAGTTAAAAGAGCTGCTGCCCAGAATACAATTTTAAGAAACAAAGATTCAAAACTTTGACTTATAAATGTTAGATATAATTGTATAAGCCAACATAAATTTAATGAAGATTTTTGTTTGTTGAGAGATATTCATGTTGTATTATCATGACTATTTTAATTATATGCCCTACGTGTGAATTGCTTTATGATATGCACACTGATTACCTGAAAATTAATAAAATGTGAAATCTTATATGTTCACAGGAAGTTTCACATCGACTTTTCATCATCTGGCAACATTTAATACAATTACTGAAATTTTAAATATGTAAAATAATGAATATTTTTAAAAAACGCTTATCACATAATACCTGAGTGTTGTTTAAAATGAAATAAAAATAAATTGGCAAATATTTTTGTTTATAGATAAACCAAAATTATTGTTAAAGAATAAAAAAAATAAAGGAAGAAATAAAAGATTTGTGTCATTCCCTTCTTAGATACACTTTGAACAAAAAGAATTGAACTTTGTTATTTTATCTTTATTTATTTTTTTAAATAATTTTTAGACTATCAACATTTTTGTCTTTTCGTTTGGCATATTTTTCCATTAAATTGCAAGTCGTTTAAACGGCGGAGAGGGGGATTTTATTGTCTTTGATAATGTTAAAGCTCTGGTCAACGCTTTTAAATCACCACTCTGACAGAAATACACTCCGGAAGTACACTCCAACGAAATTTCCAATGACTGCGCATGTGGAAAAACAATCATTAGTGGCAGATAACAACACTTATTAAACAGGGCTATAGCTTAACATTAAACCCCGAGGGGAAAATATCAGCATTGACATGGCTTATATTTGAAGCATTTTGTCAAATGAGCGATTCAGGCTCAGTCCCTGAGCCTCTAGTTTCTAACAAAAATGGCACAATTATACTTTAAATGCATTAATCCTTCTGTGTTTTCTTCAGTTGTCATTTTCAGAATTGTTTCTAGCAACAATTACAATTATTATATTTAACTAAGTAAGAGAAGATTTAATTGGATGAAAGCAATCATGTGAGTTCAAAATAACTCAGATGTTTTAGCAAACAACCTCGAAATGACATCACTGCGGGAACAACGCTGTTGTTTCCCGCTGAACAAGCTGGATATTACGTCACAGAGAGAAACAGCCCTATAGATTCTCAGAATCACAAGCAGATTATATAAGTCTTCTTTGTGAGATTAAACCATAATAAGATCTCATGATTAGTAATTAATGAAACTGTTTAAAATATAATAAAAAATAATGGCCATCCAGATTTGTCAACCCTTGGAGGGGTAATTTCCCTCGGACTCTGGATGTTTCCTCTAACAGCGGGCCATAATTGTATATTATGTGTGTTTTAATAAACAAGAGGCTCTCAAGAGCCTGTATCGCTCACCTGGGTCCTGCAGCACTATAATTCCCAGGTTGATGGTCCATCTTTGGTGGTGTATGTACATAAAAATTAGAAACTTTTTATAAAATTTAATTAAATTTGTTCAAGCAGTTTCAGAGAAGATTTTTGAATGCAGTTTCCAAACTTAAGGGGCCTATGTTAATCTACGTTCCCTGCTGGCAGCTATTTAACATAAAACTTTGAAGAGGGTCACATAAAGACTATCATATAAAAATTCTACTGAAATTGTTCAAGCAGTTTCAAAGGAGAAGATCTTTTTATGCATTTCCCACTGGGTCCAATGTTAAACTAAGTTTTGCTACTGGTGGCCATGTCGGAAGACGGATTAGCACCATAGTAACAAGCTTGATCAAAATCTCACAAGTTTCATTTATGCAATGTTTAAATTGAATCCATTCAATGGTTTTCCATGATATCTTTGAATGCATCTCCCCTTAGGGTCCAATTCATTGCTGGCAGCCATGTTGGATGATGGATCAGAACTGAAGTAACAACACTTGGTTAGCTTCTCATAAGCAAAGTTTGGATTACGCAGTTCTCTAGAAGAAGATTTTTTGTTAAATTAAATTCACAGCTAGTGACACTTGATCAGCACCTAACAGGCATCATTCATGTCATGTTTGATTTAAATCCATTCAGTAGTTCTCTAATAGATCTTGGTGTGCATTTCCCATAGGGTCCAATGCTGTCGGTCATGGAAGATGACAGATTGGCACCAAAGTTATAACACTTGGTCAGTACCTCATAAACATCATTCATGCCAAGTTTGGTTCAAATCCATTCTGTGGTTCTAAAGTACTGTAGAAGTTCTTTGTATGCATTTTCCCATAGGGTCTAATGTTAAAATTAGGATTCCAGCTGGCGGCCATGTTGGAAGATAAGCCGGCACCAAAGTAACAACACTTGGTCAGCACCTCATAAGTATCATTCATGCCCAGTTTGGTTCAAATCCATTCAGTGGTTCTCAAGAAGAAGTTCTTTGTATGAATTTTCCCATTAGGTCAAATGGTAAACTAAGTTCCCCTCTGGCAGCCATCTTGGAAGCGGTCGGAAAACTTGAATGTGTTCAATAAGATATAGTCCTTAACATGCTGAACATTTTTGCAATTTAAACTTGACCTCTATCTCAAAGCGTTTTTGAAATATAGGACATAAAGTAAAAAATCACGAAAAATTTGACCAATAAAGGACCACAACTCATATATAGGTACTTGGATTTTCTTCAAAATATCCATGTGGGTAGATCTTACCATGCTAAACATTTTTGCAAATAAAAATTAGCCTCTATCTGTTATAGTTTTTTTAATAAAAAATAAAAAACATCAAAATTTTGAAAAATTTACGGAAAAGGGGCATAACTCTTAGACGGGTCAGCAGATTTTCTTCCAAATTTCAGCAAGGGTAGATATCTCATGCTGATTATTTTTACTTATGTCAGATTTTTGATATCTGTAATTGTTTTTGAGTTACTTGCCAAAAACTGTAATTTATCCTATGATCTATTTTTAGTAACGGCAGCCATGTTGTTTGACCTAAGACATAAAAAATAACAATTTGAAACCAGATACCATAGTGATGATTCAGTTAAAGTTTGGTTCCCTTTGACCCAGTGGTTTCAGAGGAGAAGATTTTTGAAAGTGAGCTAACGACGGACGGACGGACGACGGACGCCAAGGTAGAGCAATAGCTCACCCAAGCATAGCAAGGTCAGCTAAAAATAACTTTATTTTAAGAAATGATGACATATCGTACATATGCCACGTCTATGTTATATGAGTGAATGTGTGTGATTTGCTAACATACTAATTTTTACATTAATTTTTGGTTATCAAAGTGTATAAAAAACAATGTCAAATTAAAAAAAATAGAAATATAATTATTATAAAAATAAGCAATTAAAATGCAATTCGAATTTCTAAAAATATATCAAATACATGTAAATCCATCATCCTTTTTGCTTTTCATAGCAAAAGTGAAACTTTTTAATTTCATGTTTGTTATCTGCAACTCCCCGATAATATTCTTTAATTGATCAATTTCCTACCGTGACTACGATTGGGGGATATTTTTTTATAATTTAAATCTAATAAATAACTACTAATTGCCCGAATCGTCCATTTGTACAATATCTTATAATGACAGTTTAATCAATCTCAATGTTTAAACTGTTCAAGACCTTGGAATCAATCAAATGTCGAATATATCTTGATTAATACTCTTGGCTTCAATTTTAAAGATAAACTTGAAAGTGATATTATGTTGATTTCATTTTGTATTTTATTTTATTTTATTTCATTACTCATATTTCTTGGAAATTTCTAATGCTAGCAAGACTCCTCATTTGTGGTGTGAGTCCTTACTGTGGCAAGTGTGCTGCAAACCAACAAACTACCTCAAGTAACACTAAGCCATCGTATCCCTGCCTAAATACGTTTTTGGTATGCTTAAATGTTATCCAATGTGCAATTTTCTGTTGTAAATTACTCAAAAGTTAATTGATGTAATTGATGTAGAGATATGCTGACACCAGTGACGAGATAACAAGCACCAGACTATATAATCGTTTTTATTTTTTCTTATGCTCAAACTAAGCTTAAAAAGTGCAGTTTTAGTTCACATTCACATATAGACCAGTCGCGATAAATATCTATGGCGAAACAATTTGATAAGTGTAAAGGTATCTCCCATTAGCACCACAGCAGTGTACCCTATTATCAGCAAACCTATTACGACGTGCAATAAAATTACAGGGTTTGTGCATCTGCAAGATACATACATGTTATATGGACATTCATCCCATTTCAAGGAACGTGGTCAATAGTTTTGTTGATCAAGAGGTGTTTGATACTCTTACTTCCCCTGAGTTCATCTTATTAAGGGGGAAAGAGAAAACAATACGAAAAACGACAAAGAAAAAACTCAGCATGCTTATTTTTTTTTTTTTTTTTTTAGCATTATCTTGCCAACATCATAACATTTTAATTACGCCCTATTAAGGGCTCATGTTATAATTCAATAAAATTATTCATTTTCACATTACAAATACAATACAAACGTTACAAAATGAAATTTTAATTTTTTTAAATCTTGTAGCTGATCATTTTCTGAAGCAATTTTGTGGAGTTTTAGTATACAGTTTTGAATTAACACAAAAAAGTATAAAAAAAAATAAATAGAATAAAAAAGCTTTGAATGAGGAAACAACCCACTAGTTTTCTATATTTGCTAAGAAGCAGGAGTTACATGGCCAGCCTGGAACTTAGGTTTAACATTGGACCCTATGGGAAAAATCACATTTTCATCTTCTGCTCTGAAACCACTAAAGCAAATTCAACCAAACTTTACAGGAATGGTGTACTAATGGTCCTTAACAATGATTGCTCATTTCGTTCCGATCCGACAAAAACATGGCTGCCAACACGGAACATGGTTTAACATTGGACCCTGTGGGATAATAACATTTTCATCTTCTGCTCTGAAACAGCTGAAGCAAATTCAACCAAACTTTACAGGAATGATGTATGGAAGGTCCTTTACAATGATTGCTTATTTTGTTTGTTCCGATCCGACAAAAAACATGGCCGCCAGTGCGGAACTTAGCTTTAACATTGGACCCTATGGGGAAAATCACATTTTCATCTTCTGCTCTGAAACCACTTAAGCAAATTTAACCAAACTTTTCAGGAATGATGTACTAAAGATCCTTTTCAATGATTGCTCATTTCCTTCTGATCTGACGAAAAACATGGCCGCCAGCGCAGAACTTAGGTTTTACATTGGACCCTATGGGAAAAATCACATATTCATCTTCTACTCTTAAACCACCGAAGCAAATTCAACCAAACTTTACAGGAATGATGTACTAGAGATCCTTAACAATGATTGCTCATTTCGTTCCGATCCGACAAAAACATGGCCGCCAGCACGGAACATGGTTTAACATTGGACCCTATGGGAAAATTCACATTTTCTTCTTCTCCTTTGAAACCACTGAAGCAAATGCAACCAAACTTTACAGGAATGATGTATGGAAGGTGTTTTACAAAGATTGCTCATATCTTTCCGATCCGATAAAAAACATGGCAGCCAGCGCAGAACTAAGGTTTAACATTGGACCCTTTTGAAAAATTCACATTTTCTTCTTCGCCTCTGAAACCGCTGAAGCGAATTCAACCGAACTTTACAGGACTGATGTATTGATGGTCCTGAACAAAGATTGCTCATTTCGTTCTGTTCTGATAAAAAAACATGGCTGCCAGCACGGAAGATAATTTAACATTTGCCCTATGGGAAATTCACATTTTCATCTTCTCCTCTGAAACAACTGAAGCAAATTTAACCAAACTTTACAGGAATGATGTATGTAAGGTCCTTTACAAAGATTGCTCATTTCCTTCCGATCCGATAAAATACATGGCCCCCAGCGCGGAACTTAGGTTTTACATTGGACCCTTTGGGAGAATTCACATTTTCTTCTTCCCATCTGAAACCACTGAAGCAAATGCAACCAAACTTTACAGGAATGATGTACTAAAGGTCCTGAACAAAGATTGCTTATTTCGTTTCGATCCGATAAAAAACTTGGCCGCCAGCACGGAACATAGTTTAACATTGGCCCTATGGGAAAATGACACATTTTCATCTTCTCCTCTAAAACCACTGAAGCAAATTCAACCAAACTTTACAGGAATTATGTATGGAAGGTCCTTTACAAAGGTTGCTCATTTCGTTTCCATCCAATAAAAAACGTGGCTTCAAGCGCGGATCTAAGGTTTAACATTGGACCCCATGGGAAAATTTACATTTTCCTCTTCTCCTCTGAAACCGCTGAAGCAAATTCAACCAAACTTAACTGTTCAGCATTTTGTCAGGTGAGCGATACAGGCTCAGTGTCTGAGCCTCTAGTTTATTATTTGTTCTGTGTTGATCATATGTATGTGTGTCTTCATTTTTCTTTTCTGCCCTATACGCATGGTATCTTTGTTCGTTGAAGTTTCCGATGTTGCCGTTGTCCCTGTATTGTTCCTTTTTTTTTTGACTGACGGGTCGGTTCTCACCTACTTAATACCTGAATATTTTTTCTCAAAAAATATCGGTTTGAAAGCATATATATATAATGCCATAAATATAAAACATAATGTCCATGTGTAAACAATGGGAAACAAATTTAGCCCTTTTAACATTTAGCATTTTCAAGTATAGTGCAACTAAATTTTAAGACAATGTTCTAGCCTGTCATACAAGGATAAAAACTGGAATAGGGTGAAGGAGGTATTTGAACTAAAAAATACAACTGAACAAAAGACAGGACAACCTTGCTTTGTGACCTACTATCAAACAATTATACACATTGGATTCAACTCAGTTTTCAACCTCAACCTTGTTTGTTAAAATACTTATTTATATAAACTGAACATGAGTAATGTGAAAAATTGAACTAAAAACAAATTTATCTCGCCTATCTTCATGTACTCATATCACGATCCAAGATATTTTCGTTCTTAATCACTTTCATGTATTAAGTGCTAATACTGAATGAAAACAGTATGTTACATTTGTTATACATGATCAAATGCAGGTAAGGGATTTCCTTATAGCCATTTAGATTTTCCTTGTTCTCTAAATATTTCAGCTATGGTGTTTTTGTTCTTGAGATAATATCTCATATGGATACACTATCATATTTCCATATTTATGGTTTTTTTTTCAAATTCCAAAATATTATTCTGACCATTCTGTTTCAAGTGCCCACATCTCATTGGTTTTTTTGCCAAGTTTTTTTTTGCAATAGACCCTTTCACGATAATTGCGGTCCTGAAGTTTGCACAGGCGCTCATATGCCTTTGAGTGGGTAAAATACAACGTCATAGTGCACATGATGCCTTGATTAATTGTCCTACGACGTCATTTTTGCGGGAACTGTTTTTATTTTCCACTCAAAATCACAGGACCGCAGTTATTGTGAAAGGGTCTATTGACTCTGTGAGTGCCCTGTGGTTATTTGTTGCAACTGTCTTATATAAGTCTTTTCATCTGACAACGGATCAATGACAAGAAAGATACATGGATGTAGCGTTGCTTGACAATTAGAAATAAATTCCTCTCAAGCCCGTGCCAAGGGCCGTCTTGAACCAACTATGAGGTATGAACATAACTAATTGTTGAAACCTAATAGGGGATTTAAGATGAAGTACAAAAATAAAAGTGTTGATCCATTTCTTAGTTTGATAATTAATTTGTAGAGATCTTGTCTTATGTGACTTTTCTCAAACTCCTTTTTTGTTAATTAAGATGTATATTTTTAAAAAACAATGATACACTCCTCAGACTCCGTTATACAATTGATACCTATTTCACATGAGGGCAGTTGACTTATCCAGGACTGTTGAAATACAAGCTTTAAAGCTGTTTATTCTAGTAATGCGATCTATGGGTTTGGTTCATAATTTTCATGAGTCGTAAATCTGTCTTAAGCCTCTTTCGTGTATTTTTTTCTGCGATGGACATTTGCACAAAAAACGAGGACAATAACGCAAACGAAAAGAGAGGACATTTGCACAAATGTAAAGCGGTCATTTGCGCAAATGATAACTAACTTCTGTTCAATATTTTTTCCCAGTTGCGCAAATTTTTATTCAATGAATCCATCTTACTTATTTCACATTTTCCATTAGACGGACTTGTCCGTTACTCCCTGCTCGCCATGGGGAGTTTGAAGTAGATAATATATATATAGCCAGATATACTTCGATGATGTGATGACCCATGTTTGTAATGATATTAATTTCATATTGCTGTATCAACGTCAGGTTTCTAAAAGACTCTTAACTTTTATCTTTTCAGTTCAAGGAATTACAGCCTGAACACTCATATATATATGAATTATAACAAATGTTTGATATATATTCAAAAACTTGCTTTAAAAAGGCATTTTGCGCAATCGGGCTTTTAACTGACAACAGGTAGCCAAAAATCGTTTGAGTAAACGTCCATTTTCCTTTGCGCAACTGTTACTTTTCATTTGCACAAATGTCCCTCAATTTTTCAGGTATATTTGCGCAAATGTCAATCGCCAAATTTTTTGGTATAAAAATAATTGCCAAGACAGGTTTAACAAGTCAATGTTTAAAATTTATTTCTGATTATGTTGTGCTTTGTTTCAAGTTTGGATACCCTTCATTAAGTTTACTTAATTTCAATATTTGCATACTGTTTATCTAATATACCTATGCAAGAGAATAAACTATATGGAATTTATAATAATATTGACGTAATAATGACTATGTAATGAAATCTGGTTTGCATTTTTTTTTTATTTTTCCATTTATATGATGATTTAAAGTTTAAACTGGTATCCAGAGTACTTAATACAAATGAGACAAAGATTCTATAAAAACTTTGTAAAACTAAGCAATGGAATAATGTTTCTATTGTTTTTTATCCATTTTGAAGTCACCATGAGACCTTCAGTAATGAGCTATTGTAAGCGTACTTTCATTCCGGCGTGGAGAATTTCCGGCCATATTAAGTCTCTATTGTATTTCTACCTTGATGTTTATTCCGTCACGATTACTACTCTATTGAAATTGATGTTGTAAATATTTTACTCTAGTGCATTTTATCCAAATGAATGAATACACTGCCGGAATAATTCCCCTGTTACACTATACTCGTAACTCTAAATAAGATTAACACGGCCCTTAGCACCATTTTTAGCTATATTTTGTACACTGCTATGTCCATTTTTTTAGTTTAAACATAGTTTATTAAATTCATAACATACATAGAAAACACAATCAATTACAATGATTCGGAAACAAGCTATTAAAGCTTATGGAAATTCGTCTCCTTGCAAACGACAAAGTAGTAACGCATAATGATAATATGCATGTTTGTGACATTTTACATAATAACATATTATATTCTATATTAAAAACTACCATATACGAGTATTTATATAAGTTTATGAAGGAAGATAATATATGTTATATTCAATTTACAAATCTTTTACTATTCATAATGAATTTTTGCACTCGCAAGAAAATATCTCTATTTTGATCAATAGTTAAGATTTCTGATCCCTATAAAAACAGTTTAGAGTCAATGACAATAGGACAGTTAAAGGAGAATAAAAGTTCGTTACGGATTTCTGCATACTTTGGATATGTAAGTAAAAAGGGGGCTGTAGTTTCTAATCGACCACATGAACAGTTAGATGAATCCACCAGGTTGCGACTGAAGAGATGCTCATTAAGTGAACTGCTTCTCAGGCGCAACCTGGTATGCAAAATTTGTCCCAGTCTAGTCCCCATGTTGTAGTACACAGGGCACTTTTTGGCTTTGGTACTAATTCGGGTTTTAAATATATCGACGGATGGAGAATTTCTTGTGTCAGTTTGAAGTTGATTCCACAATCTCACTGTAGATGGCAAAAAATATTTTTTTACCCGTTGTTCTATAGATGCGGGTTCATCAACAAACATAATCTTAACTGGCAATAGGTTTTACAATCGCTGCCATCCATTTTTCGACAAAAAAGAAGACAATCACAATATTTGAACAACCACTGAGCACCCATCGAGGCAATAAAAAGCAGACTTGACATAATAAATCATGAAATGTTTGCACAATAAATAGGTGGTCAGTGTAACAATTGGGAATTACGAGAAAAAAAATAAAATAGCAAAAAATTTTAAAAAATTAAAAGTATGATGGTGCAATAAGAATAATTCTGTCATGAACGAGTACACCATAACTTGAATTTATATATAACAAACATTTATAATGGTGAATATTAATATTCATTAACATGATGCCACATCTGGGGACCACGGATCCCTCAATGTATTCAGCAGCTATGTAGTCGGACACGAACTTGCGTTTTATAGGCATTATTTTCGTTATCGAAATTTTTTCACCATTCGAAATACTGAAACTTTATTCTGTGTATTGACCACTGCGGATACGCTTTTACTAGATTCGGCCTCAAATTTGATATTTTATTGTTTAGAGAACTTATTTCTGACTAATTTTGAGTTATTGCATTCAATATTAACTTTGATTTTAAGAAGAGATGAGAGGTAACTCATTGAAATACGACGACAGATTAACAGAGTTTAGTGTATACAATCCAACATTTATATTTTATTATTTTATCTCGTATTTATGCAAAAATTCATCTTGTTATTTCCAATTAGAAATATTTTATTTTGTGTCGAAAAAAACAAAACGCAATAAAGATTTCGTTTTAACGCAATATTTATATATTTTTCACTCGAAATGACGATATAAGTATTGCGTCATTCTTTGGATTATATTCGGATGTCGTATCAAACATACTGTATGAAAACATCATTTTCGTTATTCATAATACCTTTTTTATAGTGTTATCATTTTCGAGAATTCTTTTGTTGCATATTTTCTTTAAAACAAATCACTTAATTCTGCGACAAGTTCTTGAAGCAAAAATAATACTTATTGTTTCGGCCATTGAAGGTTTTAACTGTAACCTTGACTCTATAATTGAATCACATATATTCTATGGGTCTTTGTGTTGGGCAACGGATGGAAGCAGTTGTAAGAACACTTTGCCAGCTAATTTCATGTTTGTTGACAACTCCGCACCTACAAAAAGAAGGATACATGGATGATTTAGCAATATATTCCGCTCAAACGGACACTAGGGGCATCTTGAACTTACTTTGATGCATGAGCATAGCTCATGGTTGAAGGGCTTGTGTTGACTTCAAGACGAAAAAAAAAATAAATAAATAAAAGCGTTGTTTAATCATGTTTTGTAGAGACTTTTATGTGCATTTCCGATATCCTTCATTGTTTATTAATGAATATTCATAGGTACCTCAGTAATATTGTAAGTCTTATAAGGCTTTATGAACACCATGATTTATACCTGTTTCTTAAAATGAACGACTTATTTTTAAGCACATATTATAACATGAAGTGTTTCTTTGACCTTGAGTTGTTATTACTCCCCTTTGGGTCGTTGTCTCTTTGACACATTCCCTGTTTCCCTTCTTTTTTCTATTTGTGAATAAATATAGTATAGAAGTACTTCTTAATAAATAACTAAATACCGAAGTTACTGTGAATTAAAATTCTGCATATGCGCATTTCGACAACTTATGTCTCTTCAGTGCAGATAAAATCTAAACGTTTGGAAAAGACGAAATAATGAAATATAATTGCGCATTCTAAGAATAAATGCAACTTCTTTTCCCAATTGTAGGTTGTTCAGTGTCTTCAGTCCCATTTGTTGTACTATATAACTGTATTCTTGAAATATATGTGTAATATTACAAACATTGTTAGAACTGTTGTTAAATCAGGTCACTTAGTCCATTCATGAAAATATTTCATTCATCTGTTCATATAATGACTTGACACAAATTAAAAATCCGCACGTAAGTTGAACTTATATATATAAGTAGTATATTGAGTTTAAATCACGACAAGGAAATAAATTGTTTACGTATAAAAAGAGTCACATTTCCTTTTTCATTCATAAATAAAACTTGCAAATCACATACGTGGCATGGTGCGATACATGAGAGAATATTACGTGTTTATGTTATTGTATAAACTAATAACTAAAAAGTTAATTTTAGAATGCTTTTGAATTAAAAATCATGTTTATCCGTCTGTTCTTATATCGTGTTTAAATCGGTGCATTTCATTTGCGCACTTTTGCATATCATTTGCGCATATTTTTTATTTCATTTGCGCACTTTTGTATTTCATTTTGCGCACTTCTTTTATTTCATTTGCGAAACTTTCTATACCAGGATATATCATATATAGCTTAACAAAACCAATTAAGTGTTCATAAAGTTATTTAATTTTTTTTTCTTAAGCTACACCCCTTTCATCAGCCGGACATTTGTTCGTTATCCCCTGCTCAACACAAGGAGGTGGAAATTTCTATCGACATCAAATCGAAAGCATCGTGTATATCCTGTCTGTTTCGTGGTAACGTTGGATACATTTTAGGTCTTTGTCTGTCTACAGCAAGAGATAAGCTTTTCAAATCTTCTGATGTAAGATTGAAGCAGTTCAGTTCTTATAGGTTTGGCTTAATTATGTACTGCATGTGCTTTTGTTTGTTCTTGTTTTAAGTTTTTATTATATAGACGACGCAAAAGCTCATAGGAGTTTATTTTTATTGTTATTATATATCGTCTTTAAATAAAGCTTTTGAACTTGAACTTGAACGTCAGTTTCTGCCGTCCTGTTTAAGTTGCTCCGTATCACAATGATAAAATGCGCAAATGAAAGAAAATTTGTGCGCAAATGAAATATTAAAAAATGCGCAAATGATATCCTACCTAATTCCAAAAAGTGCGCAAATGAAATGCAGCTGTTTAAATAATCAAGGTTCAAGGATTTAAACAAATAAAAAAAAAAAAAAAAATAGAAATTCAGTTATGTTTTTGTTTATGGAAATTTAGAACAGATTCAATCAATGTCAACCATGGTGACCTTCTGTAGCACTAATGCAAATAAATTCGAAGTAGAAGGTTTTTGTAACTTTTTTAAGTATATTGCCTTTGAATTGAACACATATTTCATATTAAACATTCAAAATCAAATCTTTTATTATCTTTTAACTATATAAAAGTCGGTGATTGAAAACATATACATGTATGATCAATTAGAGGAATATGTATCAATAAAAACATGTGAATGTATTAAAAAAATCTCTTGATATACAAGTAAATATATTTAACGAGTAAACTGTTATCAGTTTTACTTAAATTTTAAAAGGAACCCAACCTATTTACTTGTATTTAATACAAAACGTAGCTTTTGGTTATCAGAGAGTTCTAAAAAAAGTATGTTTTAGTGCATAAAAATTGGAAACCATTTAAACCTTTTTAAAGGTAAAATGTTGTTCATTTCGCATAATCTATCTTTTTTTGAATTTTAAAGTATCATCCTTGTTTTATTAGTGTATGATTACTAATCTGAACTGAGTTATTAATTTTTTTAATTTGTTAATGTTATCACTATTTCGTGTATTCAATTATTATTTCAAAAGAGGAGCTCACTTTGGGAGATATATAAAACATAGTTAGCTTTTATCTTTTTTTCATATTGACTTTCATTATTTAGTATCATAAAATGATTCATTTGGTTTATTTCTTTTTACACCCCTGCCCTTTTGTTCTAGCAGCGATGATCTGAGTCAGATCACCCTAGCAATCTCCCCCTAGTTAGAAAAAAAGGATATTTTTACTTTTGATTTTGTTTTTATCAAGGCCAGATTTCGAGAACTTTTCAGTTCTTTGGACTTAGTAAAATTTTATGTTTTAAATTCAAGAATTCAACGTTGAAAAATAGCATAGTCTATTGTGGGTACGAACCAGGTTTATCACCTATACTAGACAACTGCCTTGCCTATCGTTAGAGAAACTATGTTAAAAAATCATATAATAAAAAATCGTTGTGGAGCGCCATAAGGATATATATTTTGTTTTTATAGTAAGGAGTATTTATTTCATGAGATTTTAAGTACGGAAATAATTTTTTTAAAATGTATATCGATTTTGCTTACTTATTTTAGTAGCTGGGACAATAATTATCATACTCGGACTTTTACGTATACAAATGTATTTATTCTGTTTCATCTCTTAACAGACTTGAAATTTAATCAAATCGATCTTTGCTTCTAATGCAACATTATGCAATAATAAATCCTTGCAGAATCTAAATATTAGTCGACAAAAATGATTCTTTTACAATAGGATTTATATTATTTGTATTTGGTCTAGCTAAAAACGTGAAGCAAAGATATATATTGAAATTCCTCCAAATTCATATCAGCCACTTACGCAGTAACAGTAACATTACAGGAGAATGCAAGAATTGGCTAGATTTATTAAATTACCTGTGTCGATACTATGCTCTGTAGGTTTGTTTTACAGCAAATATTTCACAATAGTTAATTCATAAATTTACTATATCATAAAGTTTCACATCTCTTGCTTTGTTTTTTTCTATCAGATTTTCGAACTCATCTGAATTTATCAAAATATGTTTACGAAATAAACGCCCGTATTTTATTACGTTGGTTACCTCATTTAACAAATTCTACGTATTAGATGAAGAATGAACTGCTGTTCTTTAAATCAAAATTTTTACTAAAGAAATTTAGGCGATCTTCAAAACTCTACCTATGGTAAAAAACATCCGCGACCTACTGCTGAAAAAATCTTAAGATGATAGAAACAAATTAATATTTCTTCTGATGCATGTATTTATTATTAAAAGTATATGTACGCGATTTTAAGCATAAAACTTGCACAGATACTTCAACATTTCATATTTCTTATGTACTAGTAAACTGTGATTCCAAGCATCCAATATACGACTTTTAAATTAGTGAAGTGCCAGATTTCCATCAATTACAATGCGTTCTGTATTTACCATTTCCGTAACAAATGCACTAAGTTTATGATAACATTTAAATGTTAACTAAATGTTAACTAAATCATACACTACAAAGTCTTGGAACATCGTTTCTAATGATTTCTTGCTTATCGGCTAACAAACTTGAGGGCCGAGTTGTCCTGCACCCACTTGAGGGTACCATCCCCCTTTTCGTACACCGGATTTAAGACGTATTTCGTACGTTTGGTCTCCGTGCGCCGTACGCAAAATTTACAGTATTCTATACGCATACGCCATAGTACTTGGTTGCGTCCGTCGTCCCAACCCCCGAACTCAAAAAGGGGGAGGGAGGTATATAGAAAATAAGAATATCCGAAAAATTATTTTGCTTTTTTTTCAGGAATCCTGACAGGGGTTACCTCGCTTCTACTGCCAGATTTTCTCCATCAAACAGGTTTTTGTATTATAAGTAGTTAACTATGGGGGAAAATCTGCGGTTTTCAAAAAACGTTTTTTGAAAACCGCAGATTTTCCCCCATAGTTAACTACTATCTACGGGACTAACGAGAATAAACAAACATGTAAGATTTGTTATTCACTACAGTTGAGACGGGTAAAACGGGCTAGATTCTTAGTTCACTCACATTTTTTACGTTGCTTGCGGTTTAAGCATCTCATAAGTTACATAACACGGGTTATACGTAACACTGACGTACTTTGGTTCTATACTTTTGATTCCTATATATTTCTAGTAAGTCTGATAACTTATCACCAGTTACTCTCTCTATAACGAATATATTGCTAAAAGGATAATATAAATATACGATTTCCCCTTGAATATCAAGTATTTCGTAAAAACCATACACCTTTGTTTTATTTTTTTTAGATTGGTCAAATCATATGCAAGCATTTTTTTTACCTGATTTTTTATGATAAAAGTCAAACATTATTACTTACCACAACGGTTATGCACCCTCCTACCTAAAATACACTCATAATTTTTTATCTAATAAATATTCGGGTTATAAAAAAATTACAACAATTCCCGTATATTTTTCAGAAAAATCTAATACGAATAATTTTAAAACAATACAAGGAGTAAAAAATATGCCGAGTGATTACTTCCGCTTACTCGCCGTGGGCCCGTCCGGGTCGGGCAAGACGAATTTACTAATGCACCTTTTATTTAAACCCTTATTGTATTACGACAAAATTATTCTTTAGGCAAAGAACTTAGAACAACATTATTATAAGGAACTAATTCGAAGATTCGAGGAAATAGCGGAAAAACTAGGTGTGTCTCTGGAAGATTTATTACAACTATCTAATGATAAAGACATCGACTGCGAGGACGAAGTATCTGACGGCAGTGCCGGTGAC